>WOVY01009350.1:297500-302500 GCA_013436015.1 Rhipicephalus annulatus
TCAGACGGCCCCTCCTGGCACTGGCGGTTCGGTGTGGGGCAAAAAAAGAGCTTTTCAGGAAGTCCTAAGCCTTTAACTACTCGGAGTCCCGTAAACAATTCGTCGTAGAAGGAGGGGTGCCGCGTGTTGTGGCAGAGACTGGTAAGTGGGCATTTTAGGAAGTTCTAAGCCTTTAACTACTCCGCGCCCTGTCAACATTTCGTCGTAAAAAGAGGGGTGGCCCATATTGCGGTAGGCTGTGCAAGCGGGTGCAATGCGAATCCCTTGCCTGCTTCTAGATTACTCGTGTAGTGGTGGCCTCCCGGCTGTGCACATGTTTGCTGTTGGGCATGTCATGCATTGCACAATTGATAGGGTAGTAAAATAAAACAGAAAACAGACGACAGCTGCACTTAGGAAGAGTAGTTACACTTGGAATTGTTTTCGGTTGTCTAGTACCCTTCTCAGCTGCAGTGCCGTGAAGTCAATTACTATTTTCATTGTTGCCGTTATTGTTTTCTAATGCTTTAATTGCTGCAAGTGTACCAGGATTTGGTACACTTGCAACATAACTAGGTAGATGCAGTGAGAACAGAAAAAACAGCTACAAATACAGCAACAAGAGGAAGAGAGAGGGAGAAAGAGAACATGCATAACCACATATACTCAAGTATCGCAAGTGGTGGGAAGGGAGTGGTGGCAACGTAATATTCGAGACAAGTCAAAACGAGCCAGATGCCCACCAACTGTACTGTGGCCGATACTTGCGCAACTTGGACGCATTCGTGGAAGCTTAGCTTATCTACCAAAGCGTCCAGAGTACCTACATATAAAGCAAAATCAATGAGATCATTGGTGTGTAAATTATTTATGCTCTGAGCTGTGCGAGTTCTTCTCTAAAGAGGTGCCAAGGAAAGAGACTCGTGAAAGAATTCAAAATAATAGCAACGAACGTGTTGCGCTGTAAAGAATCGTACTCACAAGAACAAAAGACAACTGCCGTTATCAATTGGCCCATTTCTTCTGTTGTCTGCGAGTTGTTATACTTTTTGTCACGGTTGTCTACAATACACCATAGGAACACGTGACGGAAACTCCCTTAGCACAAAGCTATTTCTCCCTTCAACTATTTCATGACAGGTGTCACCGCAATCCGCAAAACAAAACTAACTGACGATGGTGTCACTGTGGCACATTTTTGAATTGGTGAGCCGGAAGCGGGCTAACGCTTGCCGGTCTCTGCAACTTCTACAAAAAAAAAATGTAGTTCACAGCAGAATAAATAGCGCGAAATACAAAAACGCATATGCGGATGAATTTCACTCTTCAGGTTAAGTGAAGGGGGATTTCTTGTCTGAATTAGGCGTATCTTAACGCATGATGACTCAAACACTGTCATACTAGACATTTTATATCAACAATTGTGTGAAGCGCTTGTGTTGTTCTCTTCACTAGTCCCTGTTCCGTACTGCACCGAACGTTTTCTAATTACGATGCCTTAGTTCGCAATGCTCACTGTTTGTTTTTTAATCTGGAATCCCTGAAATATGCTTGTATATATAGGAAGAACAGTGGGCACACTGTAGCAAAACGACCCCAAACAGTATGCAAAGATTTCCTTTACTGCATTTATCCCAGAAATGAGGTTCTTTGCTACTCGTAGCAAATATTACTCACATTGATTTCTCTTACTAAATTTTATTCTTTTATTCACTGTTGGTTTTACAATAACCAGCTAAAGCACTGCAGACTGCAGCAAACAGTATGATGAAATAAAAATTACTAAATAGGTTTTCAGCTTTGAGCTCATGGTAAGTACTTGATTACCAATTTGATAGAAAATAACTTTTTTCATGAACAGTGGTAGCTTTTACCGTTTCCACATTGCTTTTGTGTGGTTTCTGGCCCTAAAACTGCGGCGTTTTTATTGCACTTTTCAATATATGAAATTTGAAATACGCTTGTTGATATTAGTCTCATGACAGCTGCACAAGCGTGATTCCAAAGAAGAAAGGCGCGGAACAACATCACATTTTATTGCCCATCCTCCTAAACTTCAGCGCCAAAACAATTTTCAACCTCCCAATAACGTTTTCAGCATCGTTCCATAAAAGGAAAAACTTGGCAGTGGCTGAGCGCGGCCATCCAGGCATATACGCGGCTCGACCTACGGAGGAAGGAACAGAGAGAAGGACCAACTAACCGACGAATGGACAGACAGACGAGCAAGCTCACGCCAGTCAAGTGCCACGCCACTAACGACACGTCACTTCAGGAGCTTTCAGGCCTTCGCGGTGTGACGTCACTCTGTGCGCAGTGTGACGTCACTGCTTGTCGGGAAAATACAGCACGGCTCTCAGTAAGCCACGTGAAACTGCACAACCTCAGCAAGCGTATAGCTTATGCTGCAAAAAAATAAAGTGCAGAACTGATCGACTCATGCGTAATAGTGTAAATAAAATGATCATTTTCAGCAAAATTTCCAAGTTTGGAACTATATCGCTATATAAGTATTAGGTAGAAAAACCTTGCGCTGTAGTATCAGGAACAGAGCTCATGTCAAAAATCGATTGCTCCGAAAACGCGAAACCCTCAGGAAATGGCTCCCACCACCCGCCAGACCACTCAGAGAAAGAAAACATCCGCTCGAAAATCGACGACTGCGAAACCATCATGCAGCAACAAACTGTACGCAATTTGCTGTAGCCTATCAACCAAGCTTTTAAAGAGGATAGTCTTTTTGGGGGACCTTCGACGCCAGAATTTTTGTCTGTCTGTCTATCTGTCTGTCTGTACACTTGGCCCCGCCGCGGTGGTCTAGTGGCTAAGGTACTCGGCTGCTGACCCGCAGGTCGCGGGTTCGTATCCCGGCTGCGGCGGCTGCATTTCCGATAGAGGCGGAAATGTTGTAGGCCCGTGTACTCAGATTTGGGTGCACGTTAAAGAACCCCAGGTGATCAAAATTTCCGGAGCCCTCCACTACGGGGTCTCTCATAATGATATGGTGGTTTTGGGAAGTTAAACCCCACATATCAATCAATCAATCAGTCAATGCCTGTACACTTGTCTGTTTGTCCACGGTCACGATACCTCAAACGGCACCAAATGATACCTCAAACGGCCAACCTCATCCGCAGCGCCCACAATTATTGCTCAAGTTTCAGCGTTTATACTTGTGTCATTTTCAATTAAAAAGAAAATATTGTGGATACTGAGGCACCATAAAAACACATCAATCTTTTGTATGTGTATTTTTATACTAGAGAATGCACACATACGTAATTCTAAGGACTATAGCGCTTATCACGCTGCGCTGACGGTGCCACACGTTGCACAAAAAGGCAAGTGTTTCCAACATTTAACTAAGAGGACATGGTGGCGGCACCTGCCCGTCGCTATGCGTTCTACTCCTCATCGCTTCCAAGGCAGGCGCGCATCTCTCTCCGTGGGCATTCATGCCTTCCTTCGTTTTCGAAGATAAATGCCAGATGGCGCTCGTGTCTAACGTACCTCGATGCGCTCGTTCGCCTTTACTGCCCGGATCTGGACTCTCTAACGCAGCGTTAAAATGGTTCTACAACTGTCTAGGGAACCAAATACGTAAGATGAATTCATTTTAAGTCACTCTGAAAATCATCCGCAATTGCTCCAGTTAGATTACAGACTGGGGCTGCTTACCTGAATCGCTGCAGTAGCAATATATGTTGTAAAGATCACTACTATAAAAGAAATCACCTCTACATTTTATCCTTTAAGCACACAGCTACAACTAAAACAGAATGCTTGAAATGGCGCTGCTTTAACGTATGCTGTAAAGTTCTCGCTGAGCAAGGGTTGTTCAATCGAAAGAACGATTGATAACCGCCGTAATCAAGCAATGATCGAATGAGTGAATGAAAAAAATGGCAGCATATCCACGTAGTGAATGATGGAGAGTGGGGCGAAGCATTCGTCCGTCCATTCGTTCTTGTTTCCGTCCGCCCGTGTGTCCATCCGCCCATCCTTGCTTGCGCCTGTTCGTGCGTCCATCCCTGCGTTCATCCATGAATCTGCCCCTGCGTCCGTTCATGCGTCTATCCATGCATCTGTCTGTGTGTCCGTTCGTCCATCTATTCTACAATCCAAGTACCACTGTCTCGCATCTTTTCACATATATTCCCAACACAGAAGCACCGCCATCCAGCGGACATTCGAAGGTCTAAACGAGAGGTGGCACACGCACACTTTCTTACGGCTTGCGCTTCGGGTCTACTTTCCAACTTTAACCACCTCGAGTTCATGGTATATACTAGTTCACTGTATTCATGACACTGCGCCCCAACGCTCGCTAAACCTTTCTAAAACCAAGGAGGTTACGCCCAGCGAGTATAACGTAGCAACCTTTTCCTGTCAGATAATGCTCAATGAACATGCCAATGGCTGCTAATGGGCAATGAGAGACAAGAAAATTCGGCTTTTACTTTCTTACGGCTTGCGGTTGGTATCTGCTTCCCACTTTTAACCACCTCGAGTTCATGGTATATACTAGTTCATTGTATTCATGGGACTGCGGCTCAACGCTCTCTAAACCTTTCTAAAACCAAGGAGGTTACGTCGAGCGAGTGAAACGTAGCAACCCTTTCTTGTCAGGTAGTGCTTAATGTACATGCAAATGGCTGCTAATGGGGAATGAGAGACAGGAGAATTCGGCTTTTAGTTAACGCGCACGCTGCGAATTTTTTATTGTTCAACAACGCACAGGAGCAATCTCCCACCGGCACCACCTTTCAGGTCGAAACATAAGACTGGTTACACACCACGACTACGGCTACGACTACTATGAGGGACGAACGGGTGCCGCTTTAAGGAGCTTCGCCCCTAAAAACTGGTTGATCCCACGTACAGTGGGAATAGGTGATATGCGAAGTACGAATGAGCAAGATTGATATGTCACTTTAAAAACGTCCCAACCTTAAGAGATGGAGATAAATGATGCCGTGCAACACATCCTTGTCAAGATTATCATGTTTGGATGTGTCGCT
>WOVY01009350.1:305000-350386 GCA_013436015.1 Rhipicephalus annulatus
TATATGGATTTGGTACACTTGCAGCAATCCTGGTACACTTGGAGCGATTAAAGCATTAGAAAACAATAACGGCAACAATGAAAATAGTAACTGAGCTCACGGCACTGCAGCTGCGAAGGGCACTGGACAACCCAAAACAATTCCAAGTGTAACGACTCTTCCTAAGTGCAGCTGTCGTCTGTTTTCTGTTTTATTTTACTACCCAATCAATTGTGCCATGCATGACATGCCTAACAGCAACCCTGTGCACAGCCGGGAGGCCCCCACTACACGCGTAATCCAGAAGCAGGCAAGGAATTCGCATTGCACCTGCTTGCACAGCCTACTGCAATACGGGGCACCCCTCTTTATACGACGAAATGTTGACAGGGCGCGGAGTAGTTAAAGGCTTAGAACTTCCTAAAATGACCGCTTACCAGCCTCTGCCACAATACGCGGCACTCCTCCTTCTACGACGAATTGTTTACAGGACTCCGAGTAGTTAAAGGCTTAGGACTTCCTGAAAAGCTCTTTTTTGCCCCCCACCGAACCGCCAGTGCCAGAAGGGGCCGTCTGATCGGGAGGAATGCGTTAGTGAACGGAAACATACACAGACCGCTGACATCAGAAAGGTGAAGGGGAGAAGGATGAGAGAGATGAAGGGGGAGGTGGAGGGAAGAGTGGAGGGGGAAGTGGAGGGAAGAGTGGAAGGGGGGTACCCGAGGTGCGTGCACCGTATATTATGTTTCTCTTCTTCTCTTTTTTCTTCCTTTTCTTTCCTTTTTCTTTTTTTCTTTTTTTCCTTTTTTCCTTTTTCCTCTTTTCTGTCTTTTTTCCTCTTTCCTTGCCCTCTGATTTGAGATGGTATAAAGCTGAGCACCAACAAACTGTATCTTTAATCCTGATGAAGGCCAGACTCTAGGCCGAAACGTCGAAATAAACCACGTTGTGACCGCTCACGGAGGATCTACTAGACTATATGCAACGCTACGGCCACTCAAACACCATGCCTGCCTATATGTATATATATATATATATATATATATATATATATATATATATATATATATATATATATATATATATATATATATATATATATATAATTTGTCATTGCATACCATGAATGCAGTTGGACTACGAAAATATCCTCTCTTCTCTTGCGTATTACAGTTTCCTCCTAAATTCCTGCAGAGTTTTAAATAAGTATTGCATATATCATCCAAAGTTCCACGTGGCAATCATCCCTCTTCTTAATGCGATTTCGGCACAGGTGAAATAACCGACAGTGTTTCGTGAAAGTGAGTTTAAGTGAGTCCGGGTGAAGAAAATTTTCGCGAATGCCAGTCTGAGTCAGTCCGGCTGAAAAAATTTTCTTGATTATGAGTCTGAATCAAACCGGCTGAAGAAACTTTTAGTGAATATGAGCCTGACTCAGTCTGGCTGAAGAAAATTTTTGTATGTCTGAGTCCGAGTCTGTTCGAAGCGCAAAATACATATCACAAGCGAGTCTGACTGAGCTCTACAAGCTTTTCCGACTTATGGTCCCACGATGCAGTTAGAAGCGGCGATGGCGTGGTGGTTAGAGCATCCGCCTCGCGTGCAACAGGTCTGTGGTTCAAACCCCAGTGCCGCGCAGTTCTCAACAGGATAAAAAAATCCGTGTTGTGATGGAACTGCTTTCACAGGCCTGGGGTGCCACCTCACCAGTGACCACTGCTGGTAACGCACTCCCTCACCAGAGAAGAATTGGCCAGCCTGGTGCAGCATCTGGCCACTACCTCCCACATGCATACGTCCCACATGCATACGTCCCACATGCATGGCCCTCAGTCCCCAGCAGATGCGAAGCAACTTACTACAGTGGCAGTCAGATCTGCAACACAGCAGGGGGAGCTAAGAATCTCTGAATTTGGACAGGCCACCATTGGAACCTGAACTTGGAAACGTTTAACGCTAGAACCTTATCTAGTGAGGCAAGTCTAGATGTCCTATTTGAGGAGCTGGAGGGTGTTAAATGGGATATAAAAGGGCTCAGTGAGGTTAGGAGGACAGATGAGGCCTATACGGTAATACAGAATGGGCACGTTCTCTGCTATGGAGGCTTGGCTGACAGAAGAGAACTGGGAGTGGGGTTTCTTATTCACAGAAACATAGCTGGTCAAATAAACGAATACTATATCATCATTGAAAGGGTGGTAAGTATCGTAAATAAACTCAATAAAAGATGCAAGACTAAGGTGGTACAGGCTTGCGCGCGTACATCCAGCCATGAGGACGCTTCAGTTGAAAGCTTCTATGAAGATGTGGAATCGGCATTTAGTAGGGTTCAAACACATTATACTATACTGATGGGAGACTATAATACAAAGGTAGAGAAGAAGCAGGCTGGAGACCAGGCAGTTGAAGATTGCGGCAGCGGTACTAGAAATGAATGCCAAAGCAGAGCTACTAGTAGAATTCGCAGAACGCAATATTTTGGGATTTTGATGACTTTCTACCGAAAATGAGGAAACCGCATATGGACATGGAGGAGCCCTAATGGCGATAATAAGAACGAAATAGACTTTATAATGAGTGAACACCCAGGTATCATGCAGGATGTGGAAGTGCTTGGCAGGGTACGATGCAGTAACCTTAGAACGGTACGGTCTCGAATTCGCGTAGACTTGAAGAAGGTACGACGGTAACTGATACGCAAGAAGCCAATTAATGAACTGGCACTGAGAGGGAAAGTAGAGCAATTCAGAGTCATACTTCAGAACAGGTACTCGGCTCTTGTCGAGGAAACCAGCCTTAGCGTTGACGCAATGAATGATAATCTGACGAGTATCAATACGTAGTGTGCAGTTGAAGTTTGTGGTACTGTACTTAGACAGGACACTGTCAAGCTGTCCCAGAAGACAAAAAACCTCATTAAAAAGCGTCAAAGCATGAAAGACTCAAGCACGACAGACAAAATAGAACTGGCAGAGCTTTCGAAGTCGGATAATGAGCGCAGTTATTCGATGTAAGAAAGTATAACATGGAGAAAATTGAACAAGCTCTGAAAAACAAAAGAAGCGTCAAAGCTTCAAATAAGCGTCAAAGGAAACTTGGGATAGGCAGAAATCGGATGTATGCACTAAGAGACAAAGAAGGCAAATAACTACCAATCTGGATAGGACAGTTAAAGTAGCGGAGGAGCTTTACAGAGACCTGTACAGTAGCAGGGACCACCCAGACCTTAATACTATAAAAACTAGCAGCAACCCAGATGACACCACACCAGTAATGGTAGAAGAAGTCAGAAGAGCCTTGGAGAGCATTCAGAGAGATAAAGCTGCTGGTGAGGAACAGGTAACATCATATTTGCTGAAAGAAGGAGGGCAGATGGTGTTAGAAAAACTAGCCACCCTGTTTACGAGGTGCCTCCTGACGGGAAGAGTACCAGAGTCGCAAAAGAGTGCTACATTATATTAATACATGCAAAGAATTACAGACCGATCAGCTTCCTCTCCATAGTATACAGGCTATTTACAAAAGTAAGTGCTAACAGAGTTAACAAAACATTATAATTCAACAAATCAAAGGAACAAGCAAGATTTCGAACAGGCTAATCAACAATCGATCATAGTCATACTATCATGCAGGTAATAGAGAAATGCTCAGAATATAGCCAACCACTATATATAGCCTTCATAGATTACGAGAAGGCATTTAATTCAGTAGAAATATCAGCAGTCATGCAGACACTGCAGAATGACGATTACGATATATAAAAAAATGCCCCCACCTCCCCGAAAAGAATTGTGAAGGAATACATAGCGTACATAACGGTGTTTCGCACGTTGGATAACCTAGCGTTGGAACTTTGATGTTTTCTTTTTTTCTTACACCATGCAGCCAATAGCGCCGTTAACTGCATGTGGCGTTTTTTTGTGGCGAGAAACGCGTTACGCGTTTCCAGCTCTTTGTAGCTAGTGTGCTCACTTAAAAAAAGCTATGAAGTGAACAAAACAAACAGTTCTCGGCTCGGCGTTGGCGTTCTACAGCGGCATCTCGAACACACATTTTTGGATCTCCTTGAGAGGCGCCAAGCCAGAGAACGGCCAAGAGTGACGCGCAAGTAGATGGGAAGGTGGGGCGCAAGGAAGAGAGAGCGAACGGCGAGAGAAAGAGTGGTGAAGCACAAACCTACGCTCTTCTTCACTCTCTCGCAACACATGTTCCTGTTGCTTTGGACGAGCATAGGCGCGCGCGACCGCAGCTGTTGCTTTGGTACAGGAAGTGAGAGCGGAGAAATGAGACCTGCCGGTGCGCGGACACCACCGCGGACAACGCCGGATGCCTGACATAGGCTGACTAAAAATGCATTCACATTTAAAAAGTTGAGGAAGGTTCGCTTGAGTTTCGTCAAGCCTGAAGAAAATATGAGGATGGTTGGCTTTTCTTGTTTATTTCATTTTTCTCTACCTTTTTATCATTCTCTGTTTTAAAGACCATAGTCTTTCTTCGGATAGCGCCTTCGCGGTGGGCTAGTGGCTAAGGTACTTGCCTGCTGGCCCGCAAGTGGCGGGATCGAATACCGGCTGATTCAGCTGGCATTCGGGTGGTCCCCGAATACCAGGTGGTCGCACCTGGTATTCCCCAGGTGGTCAGAATTTCCGGAGCCCTACACTACGGCATATCTAATACTCATATGAAAGTTTTAGGGTGTTAAACTCCAAATATCAATCAATAAACTTTTTTCGAGATAGTTTAACACATAAATTTTGGTCTGTCTGCGTGCCGTTTGTTGGTACTTGCATCAAACGATACAGCCACCCGTCGAAAATTTAACCCCTGCTCAGTGCCCGCTCAACTTGATCTGGTTGTTGCGTTCATATTTGCGAACATTGTCAATCACAAAGCAGATAATGTGAATAATTGAGGCGTAACATTTATACCAAAGTATTAGGTAGTGTGTTTATTTCGACAATGCATAGAAGCGTAATTCTGAAGACCACCTTTTTTATCTCGCTGTGGTGACAATGCGATGAAGTCCATCCATGCATTCTCTCGTGCAGCCATCCGGGCACGCGTCCGTCTCTTCGTTCGCCTATGCGTCCGTCCATCCATCCGTCTGTGCGTC
Organism: Rhipicephalus annulatus; assembly: GCA_013436015.1. Lineage (NCBI taxonomy): Eukaryota > Metazoa > Arthropoda > Arachnida > Ixodida > Ixodidae > Rhipicephalus > Rhipicephalus annulatus. The sequence goes on from WOVY01009350.1 coordinate 310,093, forward strand.
CACTTGTTCATCCACCCGTGTGTCCATCCGTGCTTCCGTCCATCCATCTGTGCATCCGTCCATACGCCCATCCGTGCTTCCGTACATTTGTGCGTCCGTGTATCCATCCATCCGTCCGTGCAGCCATCCGTCCGCTTCACCCCACTCGTCATCATTCACATCGTGGATATGCTGTGTTTTTTTTGGTCCATTTGATTTTCGTCTCAATCTCAGTGAGACTTATCTTTTTCCTTTCAGTTTTGTTTCTCATTTCCTTCATGACGTTCCCACTTTTTTCCATGCATAAGTCTCCCGTTGTAGATTCATGTATTTTTATTATCACTTGTCTTTTCTGTTTACCTGGTACACCACGCCTTACTCGGCCGACGTTTTTCTCGGCAAGCAATCCTGGGTACCTGACTGGCTCTGAGGCCTGCCTACGCATTCTGGCTACATGGTTTTCACCCACAAAATTTTCTCGCCAACCCTTCCAGTATTTCTTTCTATTTACTCCTCTATCTCTCTGCACTATTTTTCTTCTCTCTAAGAGTCATTCCGTCGTAGCCGCTCTATAGGGCGCACACACAAACACCTGTTCACGGAGGTTGTCGTGACACGTGTAGTGTCAGTACCAAGTATCCAGACACCACGGAAGAGGTAGCGCTTGCGCTTACCAACATCATTTGCGAGGCAGTTCTTAGTGATTCACAATCCGCAGTTCCTAACTACGCGCGCGGACGCACTTCTGCAGAAGCTCTACAGATTCTTATGAAGGCTGGCCGACAGCACTTCAACAGCACCGCGATTCTGTGGTTTCCAGCACATGTAACCACCCCCTCCGACGAAGGCCCCCTCAATTTTAACGAAGTGGCAAGCCGCTATGTGCGAGAAATGACCCGCCGCGCAGTGTCTGAGACTACCTCTTCGAGTTCGGACCTCCAAGTTCAAAATGTTGGAGAACGCTTAACGAGGTGTAATGATGTTACCAAGCACTACCAGTAAGGCAGGCGAATAGGGCCCCAACCTCACCCTAAGCCGAAACGACGCCAAGCAGTCGTCTGGCGACAGCTGCAGAAAGGCACCTTACTAAGTCCGGTGCGACTGCGGCACATTTTGCTCTCGCAAAACCCGAGTGCTAGTTGCTAATTATGTCCAGGTGGCCGAAATTTCCGGAGCCCTCCACTACGGCGTCTCTCATAATCATATGGTGGTTTTGGGACGTTAAACCCCACATATCAATCAATTGCTAATTATGTCAGACGACTCGATCGACCATCTCGCACATGTTGTGGGAGTGCTCTGTTATAGCAGATGAAATGGCAGTAGCTCCGGATGCTCTTTCGTCAAAGTGAGCAGCCACTCTGCGGAGCTCCCACCCCGAGAGCCAAGATTGGGCACTGCAGTGGGCCCGAGAGGTGACAATGAGGCGAAGCCTTGAAGTATTTTCACGGGAGACCTGAGACCGGTTTGTAAACGTCGCTTGACTTCAATAAATTTGTTTTTATTTATCCACCATGTTTCGGAGATTATAGTTGAGCACAGCCCTGTATTTATTGCAGTTATTTTATTGAACATCACAAAATCTTTCACGAACAGTCTGATTTGCATGGGCGCTGTGTTTACGCTAGTGGTGTCATTAATCCATAGTAACACAGGTAAGGAGGTTCCTTAAGTACATCTCTGTGGGACACCTGAAGTCACTAGAATTTCACCTGAAGAATTATTAGTGAGGAAAAGGGACTTACTAAAACTAAATTTGACGTCGTAGTAGAGGTATCGGGACATTTCTACCACTTGGGGTTCCCTAACGTGCACCTAACGTCATAGGTCGGCAAGCTCACGCATGAGTCGACTCAATCAGACCTAGTTGAAGGTTGAGTTTAAGTCCGGGTGAGTCCGGCTGAGTGCTACTTAGGTGAGTGTAAGTACGAGTGATTCCAGCTGAGTTATACTTTGGTGAGGCCGAACCTGAGTGCGTCGGAACTAATTTTTCTTAGGTCCGTCTGAGTCCGAGTGAGTGCGCTTGAGGAAACGTTTGGCGAGTCTGAGTTCGAGTGAGTCCAGTTGAGTTATTTTATTCTGAGTATGAGTTCGAGTGAGCCCAGTTGAGATACAAATATTCATCAGTCCGAGTTCGAGTGAGTTTAGTTCAGCGAAATTTTGTCTAATCTCGATCCGAGTGAGTCCTACACAGAATATAAAACACTTATTGAGTAAGCCTACGTGGGCGCCATTTACTTTGCTACAGCTATGCCTAACCTAATGTATATACACAATATTTATATAAAACGTATATGCCCGTCGCTCAACATATATTCTTGGGGGGCTTTTGAGGTCTGGTGTTTCGTGCTGTATGGTAGTTTTTATAACCCGCTTTTGCCCTAACTCCGGCAGTTGATTTACTTGCGGTTGTGACTAAATAAGCAGTTTAGTCAGAGCAAGCAATTTTGAAGTACTAACTAAAAGCTTTCCAGCCGGGCAAGACTTCTAGAGTGCTCGACAGGCGAAGAAGCTCTAGATGAAACGTTGGTGGTACTCATTACGAGAGCCAGAGGCCGTCGTAACAAGGGCTTTGTGAGCAGGCATAAAAACGCAAGTTCGCCTTACCTCCTAAATTCTAGTATTTTGTTTGTTGTTGCATCTGGGTGCCTTGGCGTTGGCACTTAAATTTCAATAGCATAAATAACAGACAACAACAAGAGCGAGAGTTCCACCTAGAGTAAGCTAGATCATTGCATAAAAGCGTTAAAACACAACGGGAAAGCAGTGAATGAGGAACGCACCGACTAGAAGCAGCTCTATAGCTAACGACGGGTTCTCGTGCGTGATGAAGAGATGGTGTCGGGGTTCTTAACTGTCAGTTCCTCTTGCTACTCAGGTGAACGAGCAAACGACGACTGATGCCGTCTGCACGAGAAAGGATTCGCGTCTAGGCGTGCGCTCGGATTACTAAACGAGGAAAGCAATTTAGGCCGTGACAGCGCTCAGCACATGTCAAGGTGCATTATTGTTAGACGCATCCACTTCAAGATTCACGGCTGCCACCTAACCGCCTCTCACTACACTGTCCGCCTCGTTAGCTGCAAGACCACCTTCGCCTCTACTGTTAAAAAAATGTGCAAGCCTAGCTTAGTCATTCTTGTTTTTCTACGTTTTCGTAGAAGTAGGTATATTGCTGCATGTGACGCAGTGTAGGTCATGCAGGAAAACAGTGTTTTGTGGCGTACCAAAAAGGAGTTGTTTCTGTGTAATCATGTGATATGAATGAACGAAAGCAGTGTTTGTACTCTTGTTAACAAAATAATCAGAAATTCGTCTGCTAAGCCAATAAGCGTTTTCTGCTGTGTGTTGCAATTTATCGTCAAGTGGCTGACAACAACTGCAAATTGGAGATCAGAGTGGCGTTTCGTTGGCGAAAAATTACAAGAAGTTTTCCTCGCTCGAACGTTAACTTTAGGCTGAAGGAACATAGCTCGGGCAGTTGCAGTGTGAACACTTCGTATATAACATTTGGTGCAATCGTCATTAGTGTAAGAAGTTACACTCTTTAGTAAAAGAACTCGGGAATATAGTACATTCTATAAAATTCTCAGAGGAGTGGTACCAAATTTATGTATTCGACAGTCATGCTAGTATTACGCAGCCTCGTTGAAATATTTGTAAGCCTGCTGAATAAATAAAGTGCATAAGTGTTGGAACAACGACTAAGTGTCACAGCTGTATCAACTGAGACCTTAGTCATAAATTTGCGAAATAAATTAAGTAATGACGACATTAAAAACACAAAAGATTTTGATAACCTAGTTTCGGCATGTCAATCAAGATAACATGCGGGAACAGCATGATGTGCTACAATGACGCACTTCTTGCGAACGCGTTGAACAAGTGAACAAAACCCACATGTACATGTCATAGCGTTTGTTTTCCATTTCCTGCTTTCCTTCATTCTTGTTTCTCCAATATTCATACTACAGTTCCCCCCTTTCAAAACATATGGTAGTCAACCAGACGGTCTTCTCGTCAACCTCCTTCCTTTGTGTCTTCCGCAGTTGTATTCGTTGACGTGATCGTCACATTCTCTTTACTTCCCTTTCTTCTTTCCTTTTTCTCTACACCTATCTTCCTTTACTGTTCCCTCCTCCCCAAAAAGTAACCAGGCGTAGCGCCCCTCAATGTGGCAATTGCTAGCCAGCTCGCTCTCTCCCTCTTTCCGCTGTGTTTTTGTGTTTGTGCATTTCAATGAAATAATAATATAATAATAACCAGTCCATATTTTTTAACGTGCCCATGAACAACCATGTTTTCTTAGCCCAGGCACATTCAAAATAAAACGATACATATAAACAATACAATGTAGACATTCTTCAGAAGAATCAGATAAAGAGACTGAAAACACACGAATAAAAAATGCGAAAACGGTAATAATAGAAATACAAACCTGCAATCATAGTATGAGACTGAGTAATAGTATACATACCTATGTAGAAACCTTCCTGAAAGAGGCAAAAGGAAAGATTCTGTACATTCTTCAAAAATATTTTAACACAACACCAAGCTGAAATAAAAACAGCGACAGTGGAGTGTGAAAAACATCAAGATCTTGAAAGTTAACCCTATATATATTTTGTATTTTGCAAACAGTAGAGCGCTGAAAGAAGTTTGGGGGTACATTGAATGGTCGATTCCCTCTGGTTAACGTACGCGGAGTCTGAAAGTTTACCAAACTGAAAAAAAGGGCAGGATATCCTACCTTGAACAAGTTTGTAAAGAAATAACAGGTCTGCGTGGTTTCGTCAGCACTAAAGTGATGGCAATAATAAAAAAACTGTCAGTGTTTAGAACGCGATCCATAGTGCTTTCTAACAAAACATTGGCTGTATATGCTCATGAACTTTTTGAGGGCTCCCTCAATGTCGTCAATGCCAGAGTTAGTCAGGCCATTCCAAATCACAAATGCATATTGAAGTTTAGGAAGACAAATTGCAGTGTATACATTGTGAAAGACTGTAGGTGAATTGAATTTTCGAGAGATTCTGCAAACACAGGCAAGAGAACGAAGACCAGCATGGCCGCAGATTGAGTCCGAGCAGGAAAACTGTAGCATACTATCAAAAAGAACACCTAGAATATTAAATGCATAAAAGTTACATGACAAAATGGTACTAACATATTAGGGGGAAATGACGCGATAGATGTTTTGTGAGATATGCTCATTTATTTGGTCCTTGAGGTATTCAAAAAAAATTGTCTTGTGACATGTTCACCATTCAGAAAAAGAACCAAAATATGACTTCAGCAAGCTGCAGTCGTTAACGGAATAATTTTCGCTAAATATCTTCGTGTTATCAGCCTACTGCAGAAAAGAACAAGAATAAATTGCTGAAAAAACACTGTTAACAAAAATTGAAAACAATAGTGGGCCTAATACTCTATTTTGAGAGACACCACAAGAACGTTTGGCCAATTACGGCAAGATAACATAATCTATGAAGCAGATAAATGTGCAAAAGTTTCACAACAGATGAGTAAGCGTCCGAGTTTGCAAGTTTAACCAAAAACAGTGAGTGGCTGACTACGTTCAAAGTGTGGCTCAAAGACGGTGGCTCAAAGACAATAAAGACGGTTTCAAGCGCCAAATGCATGAGCAGATGAGAAGTTCATTCAGCTACAGACCACTAAATGTGCTAAATGTCTTGTGTTTTTCTCTTAACCAAGTCCTAGAGTCTGGGGTCTTATATAGAGACAAAAATTTGCGGAAAAACAGTCAGCAATGACATGCACTTTGACACCGTCCTTGTCCAGTATCCTGAAGGACTCCCCACTTTTCCAAGACTGTTTGCACACGTACTTCAAAAAAAATCAGCTAGCCAGCCAGATATAATAATAATATTAATAATGATAATAATAATAATAATAAGAAGAAGAAGAAGAAGAAGAAGAAGGAGGAGGAGGAGGAGGAGGATTATGCTATTTTAAGTCACGACAAAAAATAAACGCATGTTGCTTAAAAAAGACATTTGGTGAATTTTTGTTTAGGCACCTTGATAAATCGATATCTAATCAAGGAACGAAATCACCACGAGCAAAGTAGATATTCGCCAAAAATTCCACGCTGTCGAAATGAGGCAAATGCCTTTTGAGGAGAATTGTGTAATAAACTGCCCGGACTGCCCTGCCTTTACGTCCAATAATCGCGCTAACTGCAACTCGTTTCCTAGCTTCTGCTGCTCTAAAACGGTTCCTCTTGCAACTCGGGTATACAGCTCGTGCGTGGGCGCGTTTTTTTTTTCACGGCATTTTTCCTGCATCACAAGCATTTTCATAATGCATACTCGTGCAAGCTGTTGCTTGGCGGAGAAAGGCATTTGAGAAGCCTGTAACCAAAATGAACAACCCTTGATAAAGCAGGGCTGGTCGTTTGCTTCCGCATGCCTTCATGGCGTGTGCTGCGTTGCTGGCTGCTCGCTAACGTAGGCATTTTGCAAGAGCCACTCTGCAACGTGAGCCTGCAAATGCTCACTCGAAGGTCAGATAGTACACGACATTAGCAAATTTCCAAGAAACAAACTTACGCCTATGAGATGCATGGTTAAGGGCATGGAGGAAAAAAAAGAAAGTATAGAGCATTACGTCACACGAGTGAAGTCCACATTGTCATCCTCCCAACACGTGATCGGAACGCCAGATTTTGCGGTAGGTTTTAGTACACTTGGCGCTGTTCCATCTTTGAACCATTTGCGTAAGCCGGCCGGTCTGCGCCGAACCAGCGCGCTTTGATTAAAAGCTACCGGGCGCCGTACTCCGAAGTAACGGCACGTCTCGTTTCTGGCGTAACTTTGCGCAAAGGATGAGGTGTTGGGCTGACTTCGACGGCTTTAAAACGGATTGGCTTGCCAGGGCTGGGTGCGTGACGTCGAGCTGTCTCCTGTGTTTTCCTTTCCTCCGTGATTCAGGGGCACTGCTGCTATTCCATAACGTGTGCGAAAAAGTCAGAGGAACACCAGATCGCACAATTTCTGTGTAAACTTCAAGTGCAATACTCCACTGTTACGATGGTGAAAACTGAATTCTTCATGCATATCACGATCATTAGTAGCAGCACCAGCTGTCTGGCTGCGCCCACTATAGGACAAAGGCCTCTCCCATGTGCCACCAACCGACCCGGTCCTCTAGTTGCTGCTGCCATGTTGCACCCACACACTTCCTCACCCCATCAATCCACTTAACTTCCTGTCTCCCTATCATGCGTTTGCCTTCTCATAGAGTTTTACCTGTAATTACCAGGGGTTATTCTGCCCAAGCCCTACGTGTCCAGCACATGTCCGTATCTTCCGCTCGATTTAAACTATGATATCCTCAACTCCCGTTTTTTTGCCGGACACTCTTTGTTGTTTTCTTGTCTAGAAATATAATGTATCATTTTATTTTCAATTTCTCACCACGTCGTCCTCTATGTAGGTTAAACTCTCGTTGTAAGCTTCCTGGTATAAGCTCAACAAATGAGTACTGGTAAGAAGCAGCTGTTACGAATATATGTTTGAATTGCTGAGTTTTTGTTTTGCAATTTACCCCTCCTGCCTAAGCCAATGTGGACCTGCAGTATGTTGTAAATAAATAAATAAATAAATAAAATACCACCCTCATCAGAAGAAGTGGTAAGCTACCCTTCCTGATTTGACATTTCGTGCAAAATGTGCTCCACCTCATCCTTAATCTTCTAGTTATTTCACTGTCATGTTATGGCTCCGCACCCCAAAATGTTGTCCTAAGAAGTTGTATTCCTGTGCAACTTCCACTCACTCGCTACCTATGGCAAATCACTCTTCTCGTTATGCACGCTAGAGGTTAAACGTGTCTGAACTCCGAGCATCGATATGCGTCGCTGCTTTCGAAACTAACCGTAACAGAAAATAGTGCTTATAATGACTCCAAAAACAAAACCAAACGAGCGAAAATTTATACTCCCAGGAAGTTTCATTATTCCACACTTTATTCGAACTGTTTTCGCTTTCATGAGCTGTATCAAAATGAGGCAGCCTCCTGGCTGTCATTTCTGGAAACGTTAGCCCGTGTGTGCTCTAAATGCGTGAAGATACGGTATGTAACTCGACAGTCCCATGAGTCATTAGTGTAATAGCAGGAACACGTGTTCACTGCTTCCATTTTGGGGACAGGCCTGGATGACGGCAGCGTTTCACATACGAAGCGCACGTTACGAAAAAAAAAATAACAGTGTGTGAAAGTGTCGTGCAAATTATCTCCTCGCTGAACCCGCGTCGTTTCTCTTCTCTTAGCTTTTTTTTGCATTTTACGCTTTTCACGCTGCAAGAATGACCATAATAGCCACACTGCGTGGGGAGATCTCTCTTGCTATGAGCCGTAGGTTGCACCATAACATTAACATACGACCTCTCAAGGAGTAAGTAACATCGGGCTCCCTTGAAGTACTTCATTCAGCCTTTCGATCCTTATCATGCGTTCAGCTACCGTTTTAGCGGCTACAGTGGCATCGCTTGTATTGGACATTGGTAACACAAATTAAACAGTAAGCGCAAAAGTTTAACTGTCATGGCTTAAGAGTGAGAAATTGCGCGTACAAATAGCAAATGGAGTCGAGATAGCGGCGACATTCGACGACGTTTGAAGCATCAAATTCTCTGCTGAAGTACATTTTTAACTATTGTTTCTAACGATCTGGGTCGTTACTTCACAAACCTAAGATATAATTATGAGAGGGGTCGCAGGATAAGGCTCCGGAAATGGTGATCATCTGGTGCTCTTTAACATGAATGCACTGACATCGCGCAGCACGTGGGCCTCTTTCTTTTGACTCCATCAAAATCTGTCGGCCGTAGCCGGGATCGAACCTGCGACCTTCGGCTCAGCAGTGGAGCACCGTAACCACTACACCAACGCAGTGGACACTTGAGTCTCTTTCACCTCCTTTAAGTAATAAGGTAGGTTCACGACGACAGTTTTTTGAATCGAAGATCAAAATTTATCTTGATGCCACTCATTTCTTGGTTCTCATCACCATACGCTCAAAACACGATTATGTCAACCATAACAGGAGGCTAGTAAGATTGTGATTGGCCCATTTGCAGTGCGATAGTACAAGCTGGAGGCAGGGCATATACTTCAGCTCACAAATATATTCACGAAAGAAGTACTCCTTACGCATCGGTATGGCAGACACCTCTACACGTGACTCCTGTGGAGCTGAAGATACTATCGAACACGTCCTGTGCAGCTGCACTTGCTACAACACGCAGCGATGCCAGCACGGGATGGTTTTGAACCAACTGGACTCTAGACCATTCTGTGTGCAAAAGATTCTGGGACCTTGGGCGTCTGTCTCAATTGCGCAGAAAGCGACTAAAGCACTCCTACTTTACTTGAAGACAACAAACCTGAGCGACCACCTGTAGACTGTGTGTGCTCCCACGAGTGTGGTCGTAATTGTGCGTACCTTGTTATCTCTCTGCAACCTCTTTTCTCCCCTTCATCCCTTCCCCAGTGCAGGGTAGCAAACCAGATGTGCGTCTGCTTAACCTCTTTGCCTTTCCTTGCATCTTTATGTCTCTCTGTATCCGAACTGGCATTACTGATCGGTTTTTGTTACATAAGTGTTGTTTATGACCCTAATCGGAGCGATTACTGGGAAACAGGCGTCACAAACCGACAATATTTTTCGTGAAGGTTACAGTATTTCATTCAAGTTGGCTAGAAAGGTTTCATCTGTCTACCAATTTTTATTGTTTAGTATATTCTGTAAGAGGTATTGGAACACAAAAAAGAGGGAAGATAAAACAGCGTTGTACATATTCCACGAAGTTGCCGGTGTGACTTCAAGATAATTCAACAGTATTGTATATCACAATAAAAAAATTATGCTTCATTTAGAGTTATAAAAAATGTGGTCGCAGTGCATTTGGATGTCCACATGTCAAAAAAGTAGTGCATTGTTGACAAAATTTCTACAACATGGTCTTTTGTATAGCACATCAGTACCTTCCTGTTACAGTACGACAAAATATATGCAGTGCGGAATTTCATTTTCTCTAGAACGTACACGCTTAGATAATCATATGATGAGAATACCGTCTCACATTTCATTTAGCCATGAATAACCAAATGAGCTCCAACAAGGTCGTAGTTTTGAAGCACGTGCTTCATTTTTGTTTCTAAAGCCCCATCTATAAATTTCTGAAGCATGTGCTTCACGAAAAGGCTAACTATATTATCCTGTGTTGAACGAGATATATTTATTACGAGAGTACTGTGTCGAAGAAAAAGCACGCTTCACAAGAACTTGAGAAGAATGAACTGCTCGGCGAGTTTCTAGTTCTTCTTAGCCCGGTAGTGCACAAATAGCTATAACTTAAAAGAAGGTATACTGTTTGCACAATTTTTTGTATCTGTTTCTTCGTGTTATTGTTTTTGGCGCACCTCAGTGCGTAGATCAAAGTTTTGCGAAACAAGACTTGACAGTAGCCAGCCCGAGTGCTTTTTTACAAAGCAGCGCACTCTTACAGGCAAAACACGCTTTACAAAAACGTAACCCAGTACGTTAACTAAAGGTTTGCAGTAGCCAGCACCAGTGACTTTTCACGAAGCAGTGCTGTCTTACAAACAAAGCACGCTTGGCAGAAACATTAACCCAAAAGATTAAAGCCAACTTTGTCACTTTTTCGAGATCAATGAATCTCAATTTATTTCGCTAGATATGTTCCTTTGCACAAATCTGTTTTTTGCGCCAAATTGCAGGCTTGAGAGATGCGCTGATTGTTTGCAAATATATTTTAACAATTGCCCCGGAAAGCTGACCTTGTTTTCCAAATTATTGTAACACTGTCTGTGTGACGTCATGTTTGTCATGTCGACGGAATCGACGCAGCCATTGGCATCCCTTATTCGGACGCTGCAGCATTTATTGTGCTGGTCATGAAGGGACGGTGGTGGTGTTTGACAGGGCTATCAGCACGAAAAAGCTTTCTTTTTTTCTTCTGGGGCGTTTGGCTGGCGCTTCGCAGGTTTGGCTTTCACACTTTTCATACACCGCACTGGTGGGCAAATATGGCGGGACCGATTAGTACGTCATGCACAAACAGGTCACCCAGTTGGCCATAGGTTTCTGAATTTATTTCACCTATTAATATTTCTTTTCAAATTTCTTGATCATTTCAGCTATTGGGCTTGTGACAAGAATGTCTCAAAAACAGAGAAGCATGTTTACCTTGACATGGTCAAAAAAGCGTCGGAAAGATTTGCAGTAGCCCGCACGAGTGCTTTTTCAGAAAGCAGTGCTGTCTTACAGACAAAGCACCCTCGACAGAAAGAATAATCCACTATTTTAACCAGAGATTTGCAGTAGCCAGGACGAGTGCTTTTTCACACAGCAGTGCTGTCTTCAAGACTAAGCACGCTTTACAGGAGCGGTAACCCAGTAGGTTTACAAATGTTCGGCGGGAGCCAGGAGGGGTGCTTTTTCACGAAGCAGTGCTGTCGCACAGACAAAGCCCGCTTTACAGAAACATTAACCCAGTACATTAACCAAAGGTTTGCAGTAGCGAGCACGAGTGCTTTTTCATACAGCAGTTCTATTTAACAAACAAAGCACGCTTTACGAAAACGTTAACATAACCTTGGTAATAGCCCTGAGAAATCATTTTTTAATGAAAAGCATTTTCTAGAAAACTTCCGGCATGTTGGGGGCTTTCGACTATCTATCTATCTATCTATCTATCTATCTATCTATCTATCTATCTATCTATCTATCTATCTATCTATCTATCTATCTACCTGTCAAGCTGGCTACACCTCGGTGCTTTCGTGATCCTCTCCTCCAATTGAGATTGACCAAAATTAGTAGTGGAGGGTAAGAGGTTTTGGTGCATGCCTTTGGCTAGCCATCGCATGAATTGCATAAAAAAATTCCGCAGCACCCAAACACTTTAGGAATCGACGTCATGTGAAGCATGCGAACAGAAGGCGACCAAGCCGTAATTTTTTATTCGGTAACACGTCATGAAATGATGCTAATTATAGGACAAATGTTGTGTGCATATATTTTGAGCAGTTGAAGATGCTTGCATGACTAAGTGTATGCGCTTGCGCAACGATGCCAAGAGGAACATTATTAGTATCAACACCAGATGCGATGAACTGATATGAAACGCTGGTGATCGCGAAGATGGCAGCCCCTGGACACTCCTACATAAATCAATTTCAGCAAATGTCACCCAGCTACAATTGACGTTTACCCGACGTAACGGCTGTGTGATAGGAGTACACATGTAATGTTTATAAAATTGGATAGTTCTCGCACCGCAACCACAATTGACGTTTCACAATCATTGCAGTCTATCTGAAAAATAGTTCCGAGACTTGGATTGGCTCTGTGGTAAAATACTTTATTATATCCTGTACAATCAAATCCTTCAGATACAATGATAAATATTGTATACGTTGGTTAGCTCAATGCTGCCAGTGTCAACTTTCTTAAACTAACGCTTTAAATTTGCCCATGTGTTTTCTTGTCATTCTAGGGCAGACAGTAAGTTTCTATCACCTGTGGCACATACCCGCATACACGCGTGGGTATGTCCCACTTTATAACAGAAAGTATAGGCCATCAAAGCGACGCGGGATCGCTAAGTTTTCTAAAAAGACCGGACTACGCGACCGCTTATAAGCGTGCAATGGACAAGGTCACATCTATACACACGTTGCCCTTCACTTCTTTCTCCCTTCTCCTTATCCCCTCACCCCTTCCCCCAGTGCAGGGTAGCAAACAAGACGTGCGTCTGGTTGAACTCCCTGCCTTTCATTTCTTCCCTTCCTCCTCCTCCTCCTCCTCCTCCTCTAGACAACCTACGAGATGGTATTGTGACATCATTCAAGCCTTGACTAGCGCGTCATATTTGTCAATTTTACCTTCGCATAATATTTTTTTGTTGGTGAGGAGTTCCTGGGGGGGGGGGTGGAGGGATCACCAGAGGACCCAGTCGTAAGTGGTTCGATAGATTGCATCAAGCGAGAGTATGAACGTGAGACGACGTCGAAGGCGACCAACGGGGCCGAGCCGATCTCGCCACTTTAATTCAGTCCTGAAGCGGAGCAACGGTGGCTGCCAGCGTCCAACACGCCAGGCGCGTAAGCTTGTTCTGTTCTTCTGCAGCTTGAGCTATATTCAGCTGGGCAAGAGGCGCAATGTGGTGGTCAGGCGATCAGTATGATGATGATTGCACTACAAGATAGACAGATAAACAGACAGACAGACAGACAGACAGACAGACAGACAGACAGACAGACAGACAGACAGACAGACAGATAGACAGATAGATAGATAGATAGATAGATAGATAGATAGATAGATAGATAGATAGATAGATGCCGAAAGTGCTTGCAGTACGCAAAGAAATGCTTCGCATTTATTACTCTGTCACGTTCGTCGTCACACCCTTTCCTCCAGGCATGCTTAGCATGTGCGCATTCCATGGGCATCTTATGGGCATTTTTATCTAACCAGGGACACCGACAACAGACATTGGTGATTTAAATATGACAGAGCTGAGAAAAACTGACATTGTCAGCTTTGCCAAGACGAATGCAAATAATAAATTTCTTTACCCCAGCAGCAATCGAACCCAAGCACTCTGCGTGACAGTGCAATATACTGCTATATAGCTATGCCAGGCTTCGGAACTGCTCTGGCAAACGACCCTGTGAAGGAGTAATGTCGGCCAAATATTCATTCCGGTTTCAGTTCTTGCTGATCCTATGAACATGACATATATAATCTCCTTTAAAATATTATTTCTGTCGGGTTAGCCTCAGTTTTATAAATATACGATGTGTTGTGATTTAACGCATCAAATTCAGGAAATAATTGTGAGAGTCACCGTAAGGAATGATTCCGAAAATTTTTACCATCGAAAATTCTTAGACGGGCTTCTAAACCTCAGCACACAGGCCTATAACGTTTTGACGTCCATTGAAACGACCTTAATTAGAGTTCGATTTCATCCTCTGACGTTCATTTGCGTAGCACTATTGACAGCTGCCGTCGTCGAAAGTACCAAGACTACATATTAGCTTAGCACTTTTGGTGTAGGTAATACCTATGTTGCTGTTGGCGACACTAGGCTGTACTGACTAATTGATTATATAAAACATACGCGACTGTTCAACGCATATCTGAGCGTACGACATTCGTACACATCTCTGCCTTCATTTCGTAACGTGTCGTTCAGTAGAAAAAATGCCACCTCGTAACCTTGCCAAAGTATGCTTTGCATAACTTCGGTGCCTGTGATACGTGAGATCTACCAAATTTTTCAAACAATACTGTCAAACAGGTAATTTACACTATTCAGGTTTTCTAGTGAAAAAGTACGGTTAACCAAAACAAGCGAATTTTCACGTATCAGTGAGGTCGTACAGGAAAAACCTGGGCCCGAATTCACAAAGCTTTCTCTTTGGCTACGCATTTTCTTAGCCAAAACGTCTCTTATCTGGAGGGATTACTATAGCGCGGGTATGAATTTAACTTATTCGGCACTTAAGAGGGCAAGGAGGACAGACGATAGCCGATGAAATGACAAGGAAAGAAAGAAGTGTGTGCCGATAATATCAAGGTAGCACGCAAAGCGTCTAGCATCGAGAGTATACGATGATAGCCAATGATTTGCTGCATCCAAGTTTCAGTTCCGCGAGCGTCTGCTACAGCCCTTACGGGATGCCGCGTACGTTGTTATAGACGTATTGGTGGGCTGTGCAAAGCCAAGCACTCGCCTTTAATCAACGACTGTAGCTAAAAATAATAATTGCTTGATGGCCTTAAGCCACCTAGCAATGCATGCACTATCTCGCCAAGTACAAGTAAACAACACTTCAGGTGCACCACATAAATGAAACCACACATAAATCGATGCATGCAATGTTTGAAAATGTGCCTCGAATGTCTTCCCTTATTTAAAGCGACCACTTACCTTACATTTCATTGAAGCTGCGCTGCTACTTAACTAATTCCGTGCAATCTAGCACGGTATAGTGGTGAACGTAAGGGTGTTTTGTACCTATAGTCAAAGGTAGCCTTTGTTACAATATTCTTATTACAAGACACATGAGCGACTTTGGTGCCTGCTGACGAATTGTGCTAAAATAGATAACAGCAGTAATCAAATGAAATTGTGAGCGCAATTTCGCTGGTTCCGTGCACCGCAGCATTTTTATAAAGCCGGAATGCGAGAACGTGCATACGCTTACGCTTAGGTATATGTCTACGTAAAATGAGGGAGACTCGTCGGGAGGTGTCTCAGTGCTAATGCTTTTCACATAACACGGTGCAAATATTTCGTCCAGCGTTGTTTGAGTGCGCAAACAAAGCAAGGGACGTGTATACGAGTCTTGAGGTCGAGAGACGTTATCACACGTGCGAAAAGGATGAAGAGAGAGAGAGAGAGACTCTCGTTTCGGCTTCGCGAAAGCTTGAAATTGATAGATAACAAAGACAATTTTCTGGCCCAGCAGACGTCAGGGAAAGTCTCCGCAAAGCAGCGTCAGATGCTCGGAGAGCATAAATAAGTGGAGTACGCGTTATATGGGAGTGACAGCCACTCAGAAAGCGAGATGAAGTGTGACTGTCTTTATATGTGAGAATCAATGCTAATTAGGAGAGTTGAGTTAATGAGCCAAAACTTTCCTAAATAACGATAATGGAAGCAAACTGAGCATTCATCTAGTGAAAGTGACACTAGTGACAGTGAATTCATAATAGTTGATTAGCGTTGTCACAGGCCGATATATATTTTTATTTTCTTATTTATATTTGGCAAACTATGAGAAGGTAGCCTACGTTAGAGCCGGCTATCCCAACGTCATGATAGTAATGTACAAGAATAAATAGCGCACGGTTATACATTCACACGTGGCGGTTTCTATCTTCTAGTAACCTTGGGCAAACGCATTCTAACTATTTTTTCTATTTTTGACAAAGTTTCACCGGACGTTTTTGCATTTGGCTTCATTCGAAGGAATAGGGCGATTGCAAGCACTGCTGCAGTGGACGAGCGGTTACAGCACTCAACTACGATCTACGAGGTACTTGGTTCGATACGCAGAATCACTGAGCACTTTTTTTTTTCAAGAGGTTGCCTGGCCTGACATTATGCGTGGTGGCGGGTACTAATTTTTTGAGAAGTAGGCTTTCGCACTTGCTTCTTTCACTCCCCTTTTGACCCAAAAGCGCTGTATTGTGCTCCTTCAAAAATTAAACAATTCAGGGTTCATAATTTTTTCCTCCGTTCTCTCTTATCGCAAAAGTGTCCAGTGCTGAAATACCAAATAATACCTGGTATATTACTTTTCACGTGTTTGGATATTCGACCAGCAATCAGTCTTCACGGTGTTTTGAAGAAAATCTACACATGCAGTGAGCTAACTGCTTGCAGCCAAGTTGACTGCCTTTGTAGGGACACGCTTTCGTGCTAATTTGGTGGGCATCATCACATGCAGCAAGACCCAAGAGCACGGACAGTTAGAGCTGACGCAAACAGAGTGATTAGTTTGTGTCTTCTCTCCCGCTATTTGTCATGCTGACGCTTCAGTGTAATGTCGCTGTCAATGGTTAAAATGAACTATAGCAGTTAATCGAGTTCTGCTGAAAGGGTCCCCTATTGTCCAGAATGGAACAGAACAATGGCAATTTGATTTGTGTGATAAAGAGATACCCTGCTTTTGGTTACTAGAATAAATTTCTAAACTGAAGTTTGTTTTTAATAACAACAGTTCCAGTGCAGATGAAAGGTGCATGGACAAAATTCGTGTATTCAGCTTGACTAGGTTTGTGACCTTAATTGTCATTGCGAACCGGTATCACAGTATGCATAAATATCACACACATATACAATCACGGTGATATCTTGCTTATTCTGATTAAAATTGAAAGGTTGAAATCGACATATTCAACCAACGCAATGTGTACCAGATATGCCATGTGGAGTAGCTATGCTGTAAACTAATCTTCGCAGGTTCGTTCCATTTTACCCAATTTCTTGCCCATTACTGTAGGTTGGTAAATGAAACAACTTTTTGAACACACATATTCTGTGTAAGGTTACATTTATTTTTATGCAGTACAAAATAGATTGAAATATGTAATGGCTCAAAAGAGAAATAACTAGAAACAAATTCAGCTATATCATTACCAAACTCACTCACCAATGATAAATGGATTCTCATTTAAAAGATACATACATACATACATACATACATACATACATATACGCACACACACATATACATATGTACACCCATACATACATACATACACACAAGCCCTTGACAATGTCATGCTAAAGAAAAGGGCTGTGCATCAATATTTTGTACATGTCTGCAATATCACTCTATTTACATAGCTTGGCTCATTCACAAGCCACTAACAAAGCATGTTAGGACACTTGGGCTGAAAGTTGGCACAGGGCGAGTAAATTCTAGACAATACATGAATAATACAAATATAAGCTACTAAGCTCCTTGGTGCAAACAGTGTTTATATTGACAGCTGTAGATGCCATTTCGTTTCCCCAAAACAATTTTCAAAAGTAGAATCAACTTTATTTAGCTAAAAGTTTCTATTCTGGCGCGTCGTGGTGGCTCAACGGTGAAAGTGACTCTTTCGGCCAAGAAAACAAAGACCAATTATTTTTCCAGTTCGTGAATTCACCCCATGCTAACATTGAGGCAGCTGGTAGGAGTGCTTTTGGAGAGAGGAAACCACCACATTCCCACCAGTTGTGGCCTTGGGTAGCTACTTCACTTGGACAAAAATGATGAAAAACACTCCTCAAGAAGACTTCAAAGTTTGCACACCAACAAAGTTCCCGTACAGCTGTCTATTAGTCTGCTTGAAAAATATCGAGTTTACTGGTGGGCAAAGACTGTACACTATGTGAGGTGATGCTCTAGTGCACTGCATGTATGTCTTGCTGCTGGCCTCAACTGCGGTGTTGCTCAGTACATATGTGTAAAATAACAACTAATACTGTGCCACTGCCAAGTAATTATGGGTCATTTGCATGAAACAGAGACCACAATAAAAGAACATAACATTTGCCTTCACAACGTTCAAAAACTGTAAATATATTTCCACAGAGTTTTCACAGTTCATCTGAGGATAGTAATATTGGTTGTAAACACATTCTTACTTCCACTAACAAACTATTTTAAGATGCCAGATTCAATATTAGAGTATACCAGCACTTTTGCAGGGCTAAACAATTGTACAGGCACCTAGAAAAACACAAGTGAATGCATGCTATAGCTACATATAAAAATAAATACTTTTATTTCTAGTCTGAGTAGAGCTGCATAGATGATAAGTCACTTGCATTACATTATGAACAAACCTATCCGAGCAAAGTATACATTTAAAAAGTTACACTTACACAGTAGATAAGTAGACTGTTGAAGGACGGACAGGCAGTGGGATAATACCCAAGCACTAAAATCTACTGTTAAGATATACTAGGAGTAGTGATGATCCTCTTCCTTCCAAATGAAATAATCCACATAGATTCACTTCCCAGAGCTTATATACTCATGGCATCATTGGTGCTATACAAATGAGTGTACACTGAAGGATTACATCGACTAAGTACATGATTACTGCATCCATGGCTTTACTTCTTGTACTACAAAGAATGCAAACACAGTTACCATTGGCGACCATGGATGCTGTGATTTCTGGCATGCAAATGTAGAGGCACGCAGGCACTTAACACACATGTTAAAAACTTCAGCTCAAAAATATTTGCCCACTAACACTACAGCAGCCTCTAAATTAGTGTCATAGTTTGGTATCTTCCATGCAAAATTTAAATAATTTCGAATGCAAGCAAAGGAACTGCTGAATACTGCACTGCTAAGAAGTTAAGCAGCAGCTGCTCCTGACATCACAATGAGCTCTTTCTGCTGTTGTAAACTTTGAGCAGGAGAACAGTCACTGGCAGTCCCTTTATACTTGTTGGTCTTCTGTGCTCTGTTCTTGATACACTGTACATGACCGTGGAGCACCGAACCCCTTGTTACTGCTGGAACTTAGAAAAATACAGATCATTGTTGCAACCATGCTACATGCAAGAGTGTATAGTTGTCAATTATGTGCTCATATTTACAGATATTGTATTTTCAGAAGCCAATGACAAGCCTCAACACACACACACACACAAACAGTGAAGGCTGAAAATATATTCAATATGATAGAAGAGCAAAACCACAATGTTATAGATGAAGGCATGAAACTTCTGAAAGGCATAAAAAGTTTCTTTTATTTCGACTTCACACTAGGTGCAAGAAGTAGACCACAAATAAGTTCACTAAGAAACACAAGTTAGACTGCATTGCAACACAACAGCCAATGTTGATAACTTTAAGGCTATCTAACATAGCCAGCTCACCATACCGCATATAGGAGCAAATGGGCAGTCTAGAAGACACAAAGAACTTGTGGGTTATGAGTGTGCTTGTTTCTGACATCTATTATTCTAAATGAAGAAAACCTTTCAAAAATGCACTTCATCAGGGGAAATAATCATACAAAACAAACACAACGGGCTCCTACAGGTGCCACCAACACTCACCATTATTATTGATACCAGTGTCTTGCCGGATGGATATGCTGTGTCCTGCACAGAACACCAAAGGAGCGCTCCATCACTTGGATTGCATGTGTGCTAGCTGCATCGCTCTGCTGCTGAAATAGGCTAGCCACAGTCAGAGAAATGAGAAGCCATGGCTTTGAAACACACTGAACGTCACCTTTAGAGCTCAACAATGCATACTTAGGTCAGGTACAATTTGTAGAAAAATATATATCACTATGCAATCGTGGTGAACATGTTCGGCTGAAACACAAGCAACAGCACTGAGAGAGAAAAAGCTACATTCGGTAAAAGATGCAGTTACTGACCTTATGTCATCTGAGGCTTCTTCAATAAGTATTTCTCCTTGCAAGTTGTGAACAGCCAGGCAATTTTCACCCACTTGCTATTTCCTTCCAGAGCACTTGATCCACAGAGGGAGTCACAAGCTGGAGAGCTCAATAAGGAATCAAAGTATTTGTGCTCGTTTCAAAGCACAAGCTTTTGAGTCTCAAATTATTGGAGTTTCATTCATAAGCTGCAGGATTTCAGCTTTCAACATTCTCAGTTATCTTGCAATTTAGTTCTATAAATGTTGAATAAGAATTATGTGTAAGAATAATACAGGTATCCACTGAAAGCAACCATGCTTGGGTTTTCAATTTGTGCACAGTAAGTGGTGTTCACGTAATCGTTTGTGTTAAAGAAAAACTATCCTTGCAGCCAGCCGTTAGGCAGTTTTGTGCCCTCGAAGCTCCCAAGCAGATTGCAGTCCTTCCAGATGAGGCTACCATGCATGCTTCCACGTCACATCCGCTGAATGATAACAGTCCGAGCAGTGACATAGGCTTGCACAGTTAGGGAGAACGTGTCCTTCCTATTTTTGTACAGGTGCTCCAAGTAATGATGGAGATTGATGTGCCAGAATGTGCAACCGATGCATCACAGGACCTTAACAAACCAATCTCTGCGATCTGTGAAGAGCCAAAAACGATATATTTAAAAACAATGATTAAAAGCACTCACTTCTAATACTTATTTGAGGAAGCTATCACTTCGTTAAAGTGACCAAAGTCTGCTATAATCACTTTGAAATAAACTGAAGCCTCATGTAAAATTTACGTGCCGCAATATATATGTCCTACTGAAGTATAGTACTACCAGAGTGGTAATCGTCTATAGAACTAATTTTCCAAAATAACATAAATTTTTAAGTGCAACCTGGCTCCTGAAAAATAAATTCACATGAACTTTCCAACTATCAAACGTGGTCAATCGACAGGCCCAACCTCATAATCAAACAAGAGCTCACTTGCATCAAATCACAAAAAACTTTTTATGTATTTGCTCCATAATATATGTATGTATATAACAGTAGTAGTAAATTTTTCATGCTTCAATTTACCATAGAGAAACATTACATCTGATGGGCTTAAAAACTTGCACACGTTATAGAACTGCGTGAATTATAGTACCGGTGAAATTTAGTTCTGCAAGGTGAACTCACCGATGGCAGCATTTAGTGGCCGTCGGTGTCATAAGGAACCAAGTACGGCGAACAGGCAAAGGGCATCTGCAGACTGGAAGCTGCCAATGACAGCAATGAAGGGCTGGCCAGGCGTGCACGTTCATTGATAAAGTGTAAGAACTGGCCATGACCGGCTGTTGTCAAGGCTCTAGTGCCGTGCAAAACGATGGCCAGACGAACTCGGAAACCTGTAGTTAGGCAATATTAGCCTACAACTTCATCCAAAGCAAGGCACCGGTGAAATCTTTGCTTTTTGGGGGGGCTGGAGGGAAGCTTGACGTTCACGGGCTCTCGCTGCCACATAGAACTCTTAATTTGTTACCGAAAAACAGTCTAGGCGCGCTTCCAAAGTAACACGATCCACAACAGAATGTAGCATCTCGCAGTTTTGGTTGATCACATCACAGCGCTAAGACTATGGTTATCACAAAAAGGAGAAGTGACGACTTAACAAACAAAAGCGCCAAGCTGCCCCACCACGACTTCGCAGGGCAAAACAGTTATCAACGCTGTCTTTCAAGTTTCGGTCACACGAGCACACCTTGTTCACAAGTCTTGGAACGTCAACACAGCACCACTGTTCACAACGAACATCGTTTCACTCCCGAACAGTACATTGCTCTCAAGTAAATAGAAGCGTGCGGGCTAACTAGTGGCGAAGCAAGAACCGAGCTCGTAGTTCATACGTTTCCGTGCGTACTTGGGGTCACTCAAGTAACGTGTCAAAACGCTGTCAATCTGAAATGTCGCACAGCACCAAACTGAGAGACTGGAAAGTCAAGCGAACGAACTGTTACCGGCACACAAACACACATTGCAGGCTTCTCGAGTGCCAGTTGTCGTCGATACATCGACGCCGATCCCCGCTTGATAACCACACCGACGCACAGGCTTCGCTGCGCTTCACCGTACACCATTGCACTGCCACAGCTTTCCGCACTGCTTACACGCACCGAAAGAGCTGCTGTAGTCACAACACATCCAGTCAAATGCTGAAGTAACTCGTGCGAGAAGCGTTTGCTGAAAGTCGCACCGACCGATATGCCGTTTACGACGCCATGTTGTTTTCGACAACTGCGCAGCACATAAGATGATAAGAGAGCTCTTAGAAAGTACTTGCACTATTTTCACGGCGTGAAAAAAATTTCTCTTATATGCGAGGGGGGTGATATGACGAACAGGACAGTGTTATGCCAGCGAGTCCTCGTCAAACGTCCGTGCCTCTGAAAAAGGAAATCTGGGTCAAGGCCAGCCCGCAGTCTGCCTGGCGCGAACAACTCGACGGCGTAAACACGCGCGGCGCCCTCTGGCCCACGTGCATTGAGTCAGCTGCGCACGTGACAGCGAGCCGGCGTCCTCGTGTCTGGTGGTCTGACGCATGGCGCGGCGACCCCATTGGCGGAACCGGCCCTGACGACCAGCGGCGCTTCTGATTGGACTTTTTGGTTGGACCCGGTGTAAATAAAAGAAGCCCTGCGGCGCGTCGCGATCGGCAGTCCTATGAGAGAGGAGGTCCCGTGTCGGAGAGCCGACATGTGTGCGAGTCGGCGGTTTTAGGCGAAAAGTTGACCTATGTGTTAGGGAGGAGAGCTCGGCTCTTCGAGTCTCTGTCGGCCCCAGTGCCGAAATTGTAACGCCTCTGTATATATGCTGTACATAAACCTTGTTTAACTCACCGTCGTCTCGTCCGCTCGTCTTATCAGCTCTGCGCAGAAGCAGTCGCGAGCTGAGAAACATACGCTACCAAACGGCTGGTGACCTTCCCGGTGGAGTTGAAAGCAGTGGCGCCTGCGGGACCGGGTCGGCGTCGCCGTCTTTCGCAACAGTGGAGGTCAGCGGTGGGATTTCGGAGGTGGAGTCGCAACAGTGGTGGCTTCGGCGGGATCGGCCCGTCGTTCTCAACAGTGGTTGGCAGCTGCGGGATCGGCCGGCGTCAGCGACATCGATGCGGTGAGTGCCTGATGTTTTCCCCTCAGTTCAACAGACTACTCTAGCTCAGGTTGTAGTAGTTTAGAGAAGGGCTGTGTGAAGCATTGTAGTGAGCTTTGATCGTTTCAAGCAAAGTCGAAGTGCTTTGAAACCGAAGTTAATGCGGAGGGGGTAAACACGGGAGTGTGAAATATTGCTTGCGCGTCGTGCTAGTAGGCTTATAGTGGGTACGGCAAGTAAATTGTTAACAGGGGCAAACAGCAAGAGGCTAGTGTGAACGATGGAGAACCTTAAAGTGAAGGAACTCATCGAAATTTGTGAGGAACTCGGCATTACTTTAGGCCGTGCGAAACGAAAGCAAGCGATCCTTGAGATCATGAAGGATGAGGGAGTGTCGGCTGAGGAAGTCGATGAGGCCTGGGTGGATATTAAAGCACGCCGTGAGGAGGCTGAAAGGCGAGAAGCTCGCGAACGTGAGGACGCTGAAAGTCGTGAAGCTCGCGAACGTGAGGAGGCTGAAAGGCGTGAAGCTCGCGAACGTGAGGAGGCTTAAAGGCGTGAAGCTCGCGAACGTGAGGAGGCTGAAAGGCGCGAACGTCGCGAGGAGGCCGAGAGACAGGAACGCCTCGAGATGAAACGAATAGAATTGGCAATACTACAGTGTTCACAGGCGCCTAGCGTAGCTTCTCCAACAGTTCAGGTCAGCGGTTTTAGAATTAGGGACCAATTGCCACCGTTCGTAGTAGGCGAGGACATGGCGAAATATCTCGTCAAGTTTGAACACGTCTGTGAGCGAAACGCTTTGGAGCGGTCTCTTTGGGCGCGGAACCTGCTAGCTCTTCTTCCCGGCGAAGTGTCCGACGCGATAACTTGCTTGTCGAGGGAAGCGTTTGAGAGCTATGACGAGGTTAAGGAAGTGCTCTTAAGACGTTATAAGTTGTCACCCGAGGCTTTCAGACAAAGGTTCCGGTATGCTAGAAAGGGGAATGAGTCACACGTTGACTTCGCGTTTCGTCTTAAAGCCGATTTGACTGAATGGCTCAAGGGCGAAGGTGTGTATGACGACCGCGATCAAGTGGTGGAATGCGTTGCATTGGAGCAATTCTACCGCTGCATCGAGGAGGATGTCAGACTTTGGCTGCAGGACAGACTTGGGGAAGTACAGCTAAACAAGGCAGCAGAGTTAGCTGAGGAGTATTATACTCGCCGAAAGTTGCACAGCAGGGCAGTGCGCGTTGAAAAGGATGAGAGAAAAGAGAGCTTTTCAAAGAAACCTGATCAACGGAAACCCGCCCCGCACCGTAATTTCAAGAAGGACCCGTCTCTTACGAAGGACAGTGTAGGGGAAGGGAAAACAGAAGCGGAAAAATCGAGTGAGGTTTCTACCACACAGGAATTTGACTCGGAAAACAAACGGAAGCCGCTAATCTGCTACAACTGAAAAAGGAAGGGCACATCGCGAGAAACTGTCAAGAAAAATTTGCCTTCGCAACAATCCGAGAATCAGAAAAAAACATGCGGTTGTTGGAGCCGTATCTCCAAGAAATTAAAGTAAATAAGAAAACGTGCCGAGCGCTTAGAGACTCAGCGGCAACCATGGATGTTGTCCATCCTTCATTGGTGTCTCCGGATGACTTCACAGGAGAATGCGCGTGGATCAGGCAAGTCGACGAGGAGCAGAGTGTTCGCTTACCAATCGCCACGGTTGTCATTGAAGGCCCGTTCGGTGAACTTCGCACCGAAGCAGCTGTGTCTGCCGCGCTAAACGATCGTTTTCCTTATCTTTTCTCCAACAACTCGGAGCAGCTTCTCAAAGAGCAGGGCAAATCGTTCTTCCCCAACTTAGCGTGCATGGCTCTCACGCGATCGCAAGCGCGGAAGCTATCGCGGCAGCTTGATCTGGTTCCATGCGGTGAACTCTCAAGTGACCTTGTCGGCGGGTCGACGGAACCCCAGAAAGGAATGTTTCCGCATGAGTCATGGGAGCAGTCACGCGAGCGGCCCGTCGTCGACCCGACCGGCGCGGTTTCCGGAGAAAGGGGAGACGACATGGCGCCATTGAGTCAGAGCGAGAGGGCTGCAACGCTCTCGCCTGTAGCGGAAAGTTGGAGCGAGCTGCCGAGAGTTGATCGAGAGACGCTCATTCGAGAGCAGAGTGAGGATCTCTCGATTGACGCGCTAGTGGAAAGCCAAATTGAAGCGCTAGTGGAAAGCCAGAAAAACGCGGCACAAGTGCTGTCGAAGGAGCACTACGAGAAATCTGGGAAGAAGCGCGCTTTTGAAGTTGATAATCAGGTAATGCTGCTGCAGCCGTCCAAAAGGAACAAGCTTGAGGTTGATTGGGAAGGGCCCGCCAAAGTATTATCGAAGCCTTGCGATTCAAATTATGAAGTGAAATTAGGAAGGCGGCCGGACAGAATTTACCACTTGATGAAACCATACGTTCAACATCAAGCGGTCGTAAATCTGTTATTGAATGCTTCAGAGGAAGAGGAAGCAGAAAATTTGAGTTCTAGTGAGGTAATCGAAGGGGGATCGAAAGTAATCCGGGAGCAGATAAACCTAGAGCCTAGCTTAAGTGAAGGAGGACCTGAGAAAGAGGACCTGAGAAAGATTGTTTCCGAGTTTGGGTATGTGTTGTCGGACCGTCCCGGAGACACGACGGTGATCGAACCCGATATCGAGCTAAGCGGTGAGGAGTCAATCAGTAGCAAGCCGTATCGTTGTTCCCCTGTGCAACGTCGCAAGTGTGAGCCGCTCTTGGTGCCGCATAGGTATCGTCGCCTAAAAGTGGCCGGTTACTGAAGTGGAGCATGTTGCTCCACAGCGCAACTTTGACGTTCGCTATCAAAAAAAAATAAAGGAAAGGTAAACGCTAATGCAGGTGCATTGAGCAGTGCGTTCCAGCTAGTAACTTCTCAACCTTTCGGTTTCTCGTTGGCGATTCGGGGCAAAATTTTGACCTCATCACGACCTGGGCTGAGCGCTCTCGTTTGGAGTGATCTCAAGGGGCCAACTTTATGTGGTATTCTAATTCGTTGCGTTGTTGTAATTGTGAAAAATTCAAGTTCTTACTTTAAGAGTCTTGTGTCCCACATGTGCCTCTTGATGTAGGGGGAACAAAATTCCGATAGACACGTAGATAGGTATATGTTGTACTATACTTTGTCTGGTGTTCTGTCGGGTGACCAAGGGCACTTGCTTGTGTCGTGTGTTGTTTGTTGCCGAACCGTTCTTAGCAAGTTGCAGAACCATCGACAAGTGCTGAAGCCGAAGATGGTCAGAAGAGACGAGGGAAGCTGGTCGACAAGTTGTGGCGACAAGCCAGTGGAGCTGGGATCCGTCGTCAAGAATGGGCTGTATTCCCGGAACAGTCTGGAGCTGTATTCTCCCCATGGCCCTGGCGGCGAACCTGGAGGGACCTGGCGAACGAGCGCACCTGAAATCCGAGCCCCGTGGAAGCAGCTCGTCTTTCCGGTGCATTGTCTGGCGGCGGGGGTGCTGTTATGCCAGCGAGTCCTCGTCAAACGTCCGTGCCTCTGAAAAAGGCAATCTGGGTCAAGGCCAGCCCGCAGTCGGCCTGACGCGAACAACTCGACGGCGTAAACACGCGCGGCGCCCTCTGGCCCACGTGCATTGAGTCAGCTGCGCACGTGACAGCGAGCCGGCGTCCTCGTGTCTGGTGGTCTGACGCATGGCGCGGCGACCCCATTGGCGGAACCGGCCCTGACGACCAGCGGCGCTTCTGATTGGACTTTTTGGTTGGACCCGGTGTAAATAAAAGAAGCCCTGCGGCGCGTCGCGATCGGCAGTCCTATGAGAGAGGAGGTCCCGTGTCGGAGAGCCGACATGTGTGCGAGTCGGCGGTTTTAGGCGAAAAGTTGACCTATGTGTTAGGGAGGAGAGCTCGGCTCTTCGAGTCTCTGTCGGCCCCAGTGCCGAAATTGTAACGCCTCTGTATATATGCTGTACATAAACCTTGTTTAACTCACCGTCGTCTCGTCCGCTCGTCTTATCAGCTCTGCGCAGAAGCAGTCGCGAGCTGAGAAACATACGCTACCAAACGGCTGGTGACCTTCCCGGCGGAGTTGAAAGCAGTGGCGCCTGCGGGACCGGGTCGGCGTCGCCGTCTTTCTCAACAACAGGCGTGCCAGATGAAAGAAGTGTTTTGGCAACGTCACGGAGTGAGCTGATGTAGAGGGTATTGCTTCACAACCAATAACAAGCTGTGCCTGTCCGCCAAGCCATCGTCTGCTCGCGTTTGTCGTCTGCTTCGATCAGAGCATGCGACAGGGGATTCGCCTTCGCAACGCTATTATTCTCAGGTCAAGTGGTCGCTACGTCGCACAAAATACATGTCAGTGGCTCGCTCTACCTTTGAATAATGTTCGTGCGTCAAGTTAAATGGCTGGTAATTGACGCAGGGATGAATTCAGCCAACGTTTGCTCTAGAATCGTGAGGGTTTGCATATTTTTGGTGTCATACAAAGTTACTAGGGTCATTTCATTCCGATTGCTTGCCATAGTATCACGGTCCATATCGGTGTCTGAACAGTGAAGGTGAAGATACATGATTTGTTTGTAGTTCCATGCGTAATCATGCGCACCCCTAATACGCTTTGGTTTACAAAGTACGCTTTGTTCCAGGTCGTCCCAAAGTGTATCGACAGCTGTATTTCAGAGATCGCAACCATTGGACAGTTAGAGCCAATGAAAGTACACTAGAGCACAAGCTTTAGGAACCACTCACTAAAAACTTCCTCTCATTTTTATTTCCAATAGCGTGCAAAGAATGTGCTCCCATTAACCTCTTTGGTGGTAATTTCCACCAATGAGGCAAAGATCTCGAGTCGCACTTTTAATTGGATGAGATGGGGCGCAACACAACAACATAACAAATAAGGTTGATCCTATGCCATGTCGCGTTCGAATGCACCGACCATTCACGTATCACATTGGTTTTCATCCAACCACAACTCTTTACATGCGTAGTTTTATGCCATTGACGCCCAATAGAATTCTTCAATTACTGCGACTTCGAACTTATTGGACGATGGTGGTTGTCAACACCATCCACTGCGTACAAGGGAAACAACATGCGAAGCTCAAAGCGCCGAAAGAAATAAAAACGCACCAGCAGTCATCAGGCAGCCCTTGATGGGCGTGAATTAACTCAAAACCAGCCAGGGCACCAAAGTATACCGCTGCGGCAGCAGGTTGTAAGTAGCCACATTGTTCCTAAGAGTGGTCCGGACCACTCTTGGGATTTTCTCTCAGCCATGCTGTTTTTACGCACAATTTCGCTTCGTGAATCCACTTACGCGCACTTTTCGGTGACGTAAGCAAATATAGCAACTGCATCACCATCGCTGACATGTTCCCGGGCAGTCACAGCGCGCTTTATTTGCAGCGGCCGATGTGACAACTATGGCCTCTTACGACGTTTTTTTCGTTTCGTGAATCGACTTACGCAAGAAAATTTCTCTTGCGCAAAAATGTTTTCGTAAGTGAGTTTTGTGAATCCGGGCCCTGTTTCACAGACAGGTTAACGAGGCTTTTTTTGGTAGTCAGCCCAAGTGCCTTTTCGCGCAGCAACGCTATCTTACAGCTGTGTCATGTGTGAATCACATGAAAGAGGTAATCACAAATACGCGCGTGCTCTCTACGTGCCTAGTGTGAAAGCGCGCTTTACGGGCAGCTCTACAAATCAGTGCTGAGGAGACGAGTGTAGTTAAATACAGAAGCATAATTATGCATCTTTTACAGTCCATTTGTGATAATTTGCCTGGAGCGATCTTATTTCGGGCTCTTGGCAAGATGACAAAGGAGATTGTGGCGGCATAAAAAATGCGAGAATACCAGGTAAGTGTGTTACGCAACCGTCAGTATTGCATTCTCAAAAAGAGCTTTTTTACCTTCATTCGACGCAGAGATAAGACATTTTAGTCATGTCGCGATAATCTATTGTACATAGGCTTTTTTCAACAATGTGAACCTACAAAACATTCTTTTTGTTTATGTTATTTCCATTGGCTCGACATTCAATTATTGGTTAGTGCGAAAATAAAAGATCAGTTGAAACTGGTGCTCTGTCCGGGTAAGTTGTCTTGTCTCACGCTTACTTACAAGTCATAAACACAATGACGTTTCCAGCAATGGAATAGTCTTCAACCACACTGTAGAGACGTTTAATGTGCGTCGACAAATTCTGAAGTTTATTTCAGTGAAACAATGAGAAAAATTACGCTTGCGGAAGGCGGACCAGCCGAGCTGACATGCGCTGTTACTTCGAGAAAGGTGTAAGGAATGCCGAGGCAGAGGGCTATGTTGTAAAAAGTGCGACGAGAGAAAAACTGGCGATGCCTCAGCGAAACATTGTTCAAGGTCTGATTGGCGGACATGCCATGTGACGTACGCATTTCTACAAGGAAAGTCAGAGGCGAAGAACAGTCGTTGAAGAATGTTACTTGGGGGGAACTCACACCGTCGTTACGCGAGGATTTACTTGTTTCAGCGAGATTCTATATTCGGCATAGTCTTTCTCCATACAGGCTTGCGCTTGCACTCGAACTTCGCCTGTGCAATGGTTACGAAAAAGAAACAGTGATTCAGCACGACGTACAAGAGAAAATCATTGGTGCTGAATCTTTTTAGATACACGTAGCATGCGAGAGGAGTGATTTGTTCTTAGCGTTGCGGTATTGCTCATAAAGATGATTGTTATTCTTCAGATCTCGCTGGCGTAGCGATACCTGCACCCTTAGCGGTACAATATTCGATGTTCTGCAAGCACCACTATAGATCCGAACGGCATGATCGAATAAAAGTCACAGAATCAGCACTGTATATTGAATATGTTCTCTTTATCCCTGAAAGAATCTGCGACCTAATAGGATCAAGATGCATATCTCTGCATTTTTCTCCAGCGCATTCGCCTTTGAGACCCTCTATCCCGCAACGCTAGATCATTCTTCAAGAGATCTTTTATGAGCGATGTATCGAACAACCTCTTGCACTCTAAATACCACAGACATTGCAGAAGAGAAAGCGATTTCCGGATCGAAGTCTTGTATGAATGACATGAAAGAGGGGAATACAAATACGCGTATGCTCTCTACGTATCTACCGTCAAATTTGGGTCGTGTATTCATATATTCGCCATGACAACATGCATTCACCTTCAGTCAGGCGTGCATTTGGAGAAAACGGAGCGAAACGGAAAAGCTAAGACACCGAAACATGCAAGCTGCAGGTAAGCTTACTTTGACCCATCGTATCACATTTTGTGAGACTCTCTTTAATGTTTGATCTCTATATTCGACGTTTGTTGCAGTATTTGCATGGCACTGAATTCTACCGCACTTTATACGGTCGCGACTGCCTCCATGAGTGACTGTTCCTCTACGAAAACTGTGCTATATCGATAAAATGAAGAACTTCATTTTGTGAACGCATGTAAACACTGTGGCGTACCTTCATTTGTATAGCTGAGCTCACGGTAAGTTCACCGTCACGTGGATGCGCATATTAATGAGACTTTAGCGGAGGTAACGAAGTGCAAGTGAGAAAAAAACACACGAAGGCAACTTGATGAGACTAGGGCTGGTTCACTTTGCGAAGTTTTAGTGCGAGTGCGCATCATGTATGTAAAGTATATATATATATGTGTGTGCGTGTGTGTGTCTGTGTCTGTGTGTGTGTGTGTGTCTAACGTGCCAATATGCCCAGGAAAGTATCGGGTATGTTATTAGAAGGACCTGTAATGTCAATGGGATGACAAAAAAGTGGCTCTAAATGAAACCTAAAGCATGTTCCCGTGTCCTAGTTTTGATGTTTCGGTGCATTTGCCCCAAATGCTGGCCTGAGCGAAGAATAAAGCAAGTGGCCATTGCAACTATATGAATACACGAACACTCTTTCATGCTAGATACTGAGAGAGCATGCGCTTATTTGCAATCGCTTCTTTAAAGTTCTCATATTATTACGCCTAACAAACAAAGTAAGCTCTTAATTGAACACTTCTATATATATATATATATATATATATATATATATATATATATATGTATGTATGTATGTATGTATGTATGTCTGTGTGTGTGTGTGTGTGTGTGTGTGTGTGTGTGTGTGTGTGTGTGTGTGTGTGTGTGTGTGTGTGTAGGTGGGTGGGTGGGTTTGTGCGTGCGTGCGCGCGTGCGTGCCTACGGACCTGCACAGCGACGTACAGGGAGTGGCCACCTGTGCTCGCAAAGTTGGCAGTAGAGGTTTTACAGATGGCCAACAGCTACGTGCGTGTCGTGCTTTTGTCGCTCAGATTAGATTAAAACCGTACACCGTACTTGGGTAGGTTAGCTCACAGCAGCAGCCGTATTTGTTAAAACAGTCAGCTGATAGCAATACTCAGTATGACATTTCAATTTGATGGAAGGTATTGGTTTTTTCACCACGTTGCGAAAGCATAGATTTATTCATTCATTTATTTAATTCATTCATTCATTGGGCACATGTTCCTTTCTATCGGTCGATATGACTCAACATCGAAGAAACGATATGCCTTGCGATTTCATGTGGTGATGAAACTTCTGCTTGTGTTTGCAACTGATGCTCTCTATGAACTGAAAGCAATTTGCTTCAAGCTTGGGCCATTTCAGCTGTCGCAAAAAGACATTCCGTTTTTTGTGCGTCAGCAGGGGTATACGATGTTTGAATACGTCCTCTTCAATTTATGCTGACGGAGAAACTCAATTTCTGTGAACGAAGCTCGTGCAATTGAACCCTGAACGGGCAAGTAGTTATTCATAATACGCTCGCCTGTGTGAAACTATTTTGTGCGTTCCACGAGAGTTGCGAATTGAGGCAGGTTCCAATGTTTGCATTTATGACAACTCTGTGATCCCTCTTCCACGTTTCCAATCTCGGCACTAGAATAATCTTCTATAGTGAGATACCGCTTATTTTTTTCGCATGACGTACGCTAGTATATTGTTTATTATAAACATTGTCCTGAGCTTTGCACATAAAACCCTTGCATACTTTTTAGGAAGTATATAATTAAAATATCAGTTCCTAGATTTGAAACATTAAACATTAATCAGGTTTCATACTTTCTTTTAGGGACCAATTGTTTGAGGTGTTGTTTACTTTATTTGGGTGCTTTCCGAAATAACTCTTGTGAGGTGAGGTCGTGAAATAATTATATTTTACTTGCAAACGTAACAGAAGGATTGCATACGCAGAACGTTTGAAACTCTATTGGAATTACAACTTCTGGTATTTGTTTATGGTGATTTACATACGATAGGGCAAAAACAAAGACGACGAAGCGCAGAACTTAGGATCCTTTCAACATCATGAGGTTTCTTAATGCGTGGACATCACAGAGCGCAGGAGTTGGAAGCACTTCGCCTTCGCCAAATGCAATCACCGCAACCGGGATCTAGTGACGCGTTTTTCGCATCATTACCGTAGAACCGCCACCAGGTTTCAGCTAACACTAGTAAATCAATTTACTACGTGCGATATCCTTATGTATCCCTTCCATTCTTTGCTCAATAACACTGCCAACATCTTCTCGTTTCAGTTTTACTCTCTCACACAAAGATAGAACTTGCGTATAGGACAGGATGCCACATATGGCTAAAGGCGCTAAAGTATACAGGGGGTTGTTAAACATATATTTTTTCTTAAAGGGGCCCTGCAACACTTTTTGAGCATGGCCAGAAAACGCTGCCAATCGGTAGTAGAGGCTCCCGACAACACGCGAGCCAAACAATATAACGCAGCACGTAGACCGGAATTCATAATAAATAATCAAAGTCAACTAAAAACTGCTTTCTCTTCTCTCGACAAATCACGCCATTTACCCAAAAACCACACGTAGCAAGCCCATCTATCAGTCATTGGCTGATTTGAACATGGCTTGCTCACTCGTTACAGACATCGCCGCGGGAGTCCGTGACTTGTTCATGCATGCGAGCGCGATCACACCAAAAAAGTGGCGCATTCGAAGAGAAAAAAAAGAAGGTGCTGCAGGCCACGAGGCGTGCGTAACGTTTTTCTGTGGCCCTACCATCCCTCCTTGCTTAGCTTCCAGCACATTCGTTGGTACGAGAGAAGAGAGATTGCAATTGCAGCGTGCGACAAACCTTTGTGGCATGACTCCCACTGGACGGATTCTTGAAATTTTTGCGGCGTTGAATTCGTGAGGCAATAGCCTTTTCCAGTGAATTCATTCCGTGATTACTAAAGAAAGCGTTTCAGGGCCCCCTTAAAGGCTCTACTTGGAGAGCAGGACGAGTGTACTTTAGTTTTTCTTCTTTTATTAGCACAAAAACTGTTTTATGGCTGAGCATCACTTCACAGATAATACTTTGGTCATGTCAACACAGATCGTTTTTCTTTGTTCATTAAACTTGCACATCACCGTGGTCTTTTAGTGTTACCAGGCCCACATGCAGCGTTTGCTATTTTTTTTTGCAATTCTGTGAGTCCAAACAAATTCTTATCGCAGCCCTTATCGAATGTCTAAAATTTATCCGGAATACATGGGAACATGCCGAACATGCTGAACATGCTAAAATAGATGGGAACAGGCCGAATTGATTAACTGGGCCGATACGGTCATGACAAAGTTTTAGCCGACACCTTTCGAACCACCGGCACGATATATTGAGCAACCTTGCTAGGCCATTATGAAAGGTTTTATTCTTTCTCTCTCAACACTTATACCAAATACACGCGAAAAACATTAATTAGTTTCGCGATTAAACCAGGCGTCCCCTACGGGCTACACGTTTCAGCTTCACTGATTATCCATCCGTAGGAAGTGCTGGGTCGGCTGTTTTTTTTTAGATGCAAAGCTTGTTAAAGTCGAAGTAAACCTGGTGTGATGTGGCCACTCTTACTGCGCATGCGCGTTCTCACCCCCATTCTTGAATCGCAACGTCATTACAGGCCGCGTCTGCTAGCTTACGCTCGCTCCCCTTCTCTCTCCAGGTATACCTTCCCGTGGCGTGCACACACCCTTTGCGCATGCGTGCCCCTCCTCCTCTTTCCTACACTCCCCCTCTCGCCTCGTAACACTGATGCAGGCAGCGTATGCAAGCCTACGCTCTTTCCCTCTATTTTTCTTCTAGGCTTCACTTCCGGTGGCGTGCACAAACTTTTCGCGCATGCGTTCCCCCCTTTCATACACTCCCCCTCTCTCGCCTCGCAACACCAACGCAAGCAGCGCTGATAGCGAGTTTCTTGATTGAAAAAACCAATTGCTCACGCTGCACAATTGTTTAGTGCTTCCCCCCCCCCCCGCATAAATAGGCACTGAATTTTGAATTCTAAGGTCATGCCGGTGGGAGATTTCTACTCGGCGTTGGTGAACAGTAAATCTTCGCAGCATTCGTGTTAACTAAAAGCGGGCAGTGGGTCTCTGTGTCCAATCGGAGTCTTCTGTTTCTCACTTCTCATTGGCAGTGATTGGCATGTTCCAATAGTAAACAATGGTGCATCACTGGGGGTTTTGCGTCTCCCCAGGTTCCTCTTCTGCGAAACGCCGCGATGAAATCCAGTGTGAACACCGTCGCAAGTGTAAGCGCTAGCGTTCGCATCGTGTCATCTACACATAGTTTAATTTACCTGAAGATGTATTATTTTTGTTTTGTAGCTCTGATTTGATGTTTAACTTGCACTGAAAATTTGAACTTCCTGGTTAAATATGAATGCTAAAAATACCTTCGGGTAACGGTGCATGTGGGATATTTCACATCCACCTACCACAAAAAAATGGACACCACAAGGAAGACAAATGCCGAAAACACCATTTCCTATCCACTTTGATATCGTTAATGGTTAGTTTATTTTCACAGCTTGAGTTACCTTTTATGTCTCTGAAAAATTGCAATGACCACCGTAGCACAAACAATGCCGTGGTTTAACAAAGACGTTACATGAATCGACACTTCAGGCATGGTGGTAGAAGTAATCCTTTCAGAGAAGATAACGTGCCATTGTATTAGAACGCAATGACAAAATTACAAATCAGGAAAAGCAAGACTCCTCAGTGCCTTACACGTTACCGCATAAGCAATGGAGGACATCAGCTTGTGACGCCCATTCTTGAGCTCAGGAACACCGTGCAGCGCTCAGGCATGTGGGCCACACAAAGACGGCTATACAGTATTAGACAGAGCTTTTGTGCGTAATGCCCTATCATTAGGTACTGATTAGAACAGAATGAGAAACAATTCAGTAGCCTCCTTTTCTGTTTATTTTCTTGAATTTGTGTAGAAATGACAAAAACATGTACGGATGCCAAGAGTTGACCCTTGTGTTGTTTGTGCGCTTCCGTTACAAACAAATGTATTACGTAAAAAGGAGTGCTTATTAGAGATTTTCAACGAATGTCTTCCAAAGCCCGAAAGCATCGAAAAGTGTTAAATGGGAAGTGCGTGTTGTTCTTAGCTACTCTACATTGTTACATATTTTGCTGTGTAACGTCCATGATGCAATGCTATTGTTAGGCCTTAGTTTTGTGTCAGAAAGTAAAGCGTCTGAAACTACTTCTTTGTTGTCGTCGTCCTTAACAGTTAGCGCTTTGCGCTTGTCATAACCCCAAATGCTTTGCAGAGGAAGCCTGCTGACAAAAAGCAATGTCGTGGCAGTCAGTAAAAATGAAAACTTGATGGCAATTGCTACAAAATGGACAGTAGATGCGAAAAAATGTCTGGCAAGCTATTCGTCGAGCCTTTTTCTCATATCCATTTTTTTCATTTTGTCGTCTTGAAGCTAAATCGGTAAGCATGCGTGGCTAGCCCACATGTTAGTGCCAACGAAAACGTGATGTGCCACTTGTTTGACGCAATGACCATATGGGTGTTCAGGGTGCAGGAATTGAACCACGGTAGCAGATCGATGTAGGTAACTGAGCAGATTGATCAACATAATGGATAAGAACCGCACAAAAAGGTATGCAGGTCTTCAAAAACTTTGCAAGAAAAAACACGTGGGGTAAAAACACAAAAAATTATTTTTAAAAATTACAGCTAAAAAAAGGAAGAAACTTGAGACAGTTTTAGAGCATCCGAACCGTGTATGGGAGCAATCACACGTGTATGCCGAGCTCGCTTCTGAAGCTGCAGTGAAGGTAGTTTTCGTGCAGAAATTTGTGAAAAGGCACGTTGGGTTCTAGAAATGTTATACACACTAAAGCAAGCTTTCTGTGTTAAATGTTCTTTGATGCTCGGAGTGATCTTTTCGAAAGATCACTGTTAGCATTCGCAGTGATTTAATTAAAGTCTTCACAAAGGTTCTTACCCTGTTCATGAATACATATGACCGTTCATCTTGAATCAGTTCCACAAACTTCTGTTCAGAGGGCTGTAATTTGCACCGCGTCATTCTGCCCCACTCTCACGAAGTTTCCTACATCTTTCTAGCGGCAATGGCTGGCTAACATTGGGAGCAGAATGAACAACTTGGGGAGTACGTGTATCCTAATTTAAAGCTTGTCAAGCCTGCCGCTGCAGGAGATCCTCTAGCAAGAAGCGTACAACATTACACGCTCAGCCAAGGTGTACTTCATTTCGTCGCATGTGAACTTGAGGATAGCCCACTGTCATTGAAATCTCTAGCAGGCTTATTTAGGCTCTCCGAAGTTGAGTTTGCCTATAAATAATGTTTGCTCTCATAATGATTCAATAAGGAGACAGCAGCGATATATTTTGCTGAATGATTTACGCGCTAAAATTACAATCACTAGAGTTCCGCCCGACACGAAGAAAAATCAATATGTTGTATACATTGGACAGTTAGAGTTTTGAGTTTCTTTTTTTGTCGTTGTGTTATTGATGGGAATATTAGCGTGAAAAACTTGTCACTTGAGAGTACCTGAAGGCGTTGATGTGTAACTGTGAAGGGACGTTAGGAAAAATAGAAAAGTTAACCCGCTTGAAACAGTTTGTAATGGTAGATGAGCAGGGAAACTAACAAATGTATTCTTATCGTGGCATACCTTGTATAAACGTTTACATTTTTTGTAAAGCTCTTCTGGACGCATAAACGTACGTTCAAACGAAATACTGTTCGTCAACCTTTCCCACTCACATTTCATCACATGTTGAGACGTTCGCTCACGTAATTAGTTCAAGTGTTTTTGCAAGGCAGGACTCTCAAATTTCGTCTAGATTAAGAACATTTCCCTAAGGCTTTGCACACAGTTCACATAGCACTTAGAGCATGAACGAGACGATATGCTCAAAATTCAGCTCTGTAAAGTTAGCTGCTCGGAATTTAGTACTTGAAAAAATACGTACACATAGCTACGCTACAGCAGATATTTGTTATATTCGTTGAAGAGCTTACGTATATTACGTAGTAAAAAATAGGTATCTCAGCACCAATCTGAATAATCTGATTCACTTAGTTTATTGCTCATTATAGGGGCTGTACCGTGCTTTTGTTGGTGTGAATACATTGCATATACATACACACAGGGCAGGAAACTTGAACACAGATGAAAAAAAAGGCAAGTACAAAGACAAGCTCACATCTTTCACGGCAGTGACATTAATTTTAAAGTGGCTGTTCACTTTTGTCCTTCTCCAACTGTGCGCTTGGGTGCCATATTTTGGGTGCTTGTGCTTTTCGCTTGTGTTCCTTGTACTTTACAAGCTAATCTTCATTAGCACGTGCCGAAATACACAAAATGGCGCCACACATTGTTCCTGTTCTCTTAGCGCAAACCTGGCGTGATAAAACGAAAGTGCTTTCTCCTTGGCCGCTATCTTTAGCAACGCTTCAATGACTAGCAATCACGATGACATGTAAATGAGCTACTTCACGACGCAGCATATCGGAGCAAACAAATGCCCTTCTAAAGAAGAGGTATAAACAAGAATAGAAATACTGTGACACAAAAAAAAGTGAATGCACTTAACAGCAGCGGCAGCTGTTGCTCCGTCGAGTGCCACTTGTGCACATGTGCGTGAATGGTACAGGAAGTGGCTTGAAGCTTAGGCAGTTCCGGAAAAGTTTCGTTTGTTCGTCGCTTGCGCAGGCAAGTTCATTTTATAGATGACGGCGAAGATAGTCGGAGAGTAAAGAAGCACTTTGCAATGAAAACGTAACGGTGGTTGCTACTAGATGTTGGAAAAAAGGGGGACTGCCTATCTCGACTCAAAACAAAGTTCTCTTTGAAAGAACAAAGGCTGCTCAAAGAAAAAAAATTGCCCGCAGCTTCCCTCGGGGGAACACTGAGGAGGATGCGGAGCATATAATTGGTAACGGGGTGTAAGTGCGACTTACTTGGGCGATGGTAAATTGGTTAACGTGGTTGTGAAATGGGGTGTTAAATTGCGACTTACTTAGGTCGATGGCTAAATTGGTTAATGTGGGTGGTTGGAGGAGGGGTGTTAAATGAGTGAACACGTACACACGTATGCGAAAGGGCGGCGCTGGTCGAAGGGACGTCGATCATTCTGTTGTGGATTCGTTGGCATTCATTTCATGGCGACTTCGGACGTCCGACGCGCCGTACAAACCAACGGATAGAGCGGAACTGAGCGAGCGAGCGCCGACCTTGAGTATATATACACCGCGCGACGGCGAATGCGCTGTCAGCTGTCGAATGTTCTCGAAGGAGAAGAGCGCGCGCGGCAGAGAGGCGACGGCGCGACGGCGCATGCGCTGTCAGCTGTCGAATGTTCTCGAAGGAGAAGCGCGCGCGGCACAGATGGTGGGCGACGGCGCGACGGCGATGCGCGCGCGCGTCAGCTGTCGAATGTTCAGAGAGAAGCGGTGCGGACGGCGCATTACAAGGCGCGAGTATAAGATGCTTCCGCATCTAAAACGAGTCTAAGATGTGACAATATGTTCATTTCGGAGTGGCAGATAAAAGCGAGACTGGCAGATAAATTTTATCGTTGACGCGCAAATAAATACGCGCATGCATTGTTTCATTCTTACAATCTATGCATTTTAAATCGATCGTTCACTTTGTTTTTGTTTTTCGCCGGTGCCTGCTGGAATGTACGACCGATCGGCTGTTCATGCACGACCCACTCGGATTTGCGTGCGATTCAGTGCTCTTTACGCATTCATGCACATTATTGCGAGTGCAAATTCAGTTTATGCGACTGCGCACCAGCTAATAGTTAAGTTTCGCTATAATTAAAAAAAATCATTGAATATTAGGTGGGCTTAAAATAAACGGCATCTCTGTTGAAGGTTTTCCATTCGGCCACCCGCAAATTGATACCTACGCCGTGAATATTTATTTCTTAATTATTCCTAACAGAAGGGTTCCTCAAGAGCTGCATGTGAGGTCTAGTACGGTGCCTAGATACACCTGGCGACAAAAGCGTGGTTGTGCAGCGCCAGTGACAAGCTGTCGTCAGTGTGAGTGTTATATTATTACGCGAACGTTGCGTGTATGTTAGTCACATGAGATCAATAATGTGCGCTTTGATGTTTTTATATAAAAGTTGCGCTTGCGCATCGTACGGCTGAGGACGTTATTTTTCTCAATGAATGTAAAAGTTTACCAACGTACTGACCTAAAAAATATTGCTGATGGCTGTTAATATAAACTCCCTTAATCCATCTGTAAGCCTCATACTGTTGGGGAGTAAACTTTTACTCCCTCCGAACGGTGTTTGAAAAATCCCCTCGGGGTATGCACTAGAAGAACATTAAGTCGTTACTGCAATCTCAACCTATTTGGTTACAGTGAACAGCAGAGCGAACTTCTCTGTAATCTCGCTTTCTTTCTTCAGGCGTATGGCTGCATATAGATAAAGCAATAGTGAGTACGGCAGTGCACGTACATGTGCGTATTGAAAACGATGTTTCTTCTCCATCAACATACAACTTCTTTTGTGTCTTATTTTTGCGAAGTTCTAGACGTATTCTGTTGGTTGCGTTTTCTGGCAATGGCATCCCGGGCATGCCTTGCGGTGGTTCTACATTTACTCTCATAAGCTGGCTAGTATGTTTCATTTGGAACGAATCTAGTCAGTTTCTTCTAAACAAGCATAAATTACCAGCCGACTGTTCTCGTCAGTCGGGAAACATGAAGCGAATAAAAGTGAAAGCATTATGTGGCTAACTGCGGCCGCTGTTTCGTCCGTACTCTACTGATAGACAGCTGCTCCACGTGTCAGATAGTCGCTAACAAAAACAACACACCGATACAAGAAATTCCCAGCATCGGTGATTATATCAG